>JBBPRQ010000135.1:0-59796 GCA_038093095.1 Boletus insuetus
TGGATGAGGGTGTGGGGATATGTTGATTCGAGGTCTTGACGCGTTTCGTCCGGGACGGTTGTGTGGCAGATGGTTTAGCCGTGCCCGCAGCCCTCGTCTGTGCGCGCGCGAGTTTTGGGACGGGGGCATGACTTGCTGGGTGACGACGGGTGCCTGCACCCACCGAAACCTTGACAGGCGATGGACTCGAAGGGATATCTGACCCCTCCTGGTCCAGATTAGAACCCCCGTCGGTCGCTGGGGACACGCGACGCTTGCGCTTACGCGGTGTGCGCAAAGGGTCCGGGAACGAAGGCTGCGAACGTGTCGCAGCGATATCTGCTAACGGCTGGTCACTGCTCATCATCAACAATGGTGCCACAGGCACATGTACGTGCGAGGGCCCTGCGACGGGCTCGTCGGCGTAAAGCCCTTCGATATCCTGGTTGTTGGTTGGTATAGGTGGGTCAAGCTGTGAAAACGACGAAAAGACGGGGGCGTGGGTATGACCAGTGAGGACGGTGCTGCGAGGGGGTGATTTGACGGCACTGATGCGCTCGGTGGGTTTTGTGGGTGCTGGCGCGCGTTTGGTCTTGATAGCGCGTTCGACGGCGACGAAGCCGAATGGGTCCGAATCGGAGGCTTTGGAAGGCGTGCCGAGATGATACTCGTGTCGGGCGATGGCAGCGCGGTCTGTCGAGTGAAAATGGTCTACCGAGATGGGAAAGGGGGAGCTGGGAGGGAGGGACGAGGGGGAGCGGGAATAGAGCCAATTTGGAGGGTCTGCGGGGTACGCGAGGGACTTTGGTTTCTTTGGTCGTCGAGGTGGCTCAATGGTGTGGGGTGCGGGGCGCTTGAGTTTCGACACGCGTACGGGCGAGGGAGACGGCGGGTGGAAGAACTGGTCGGTGATGTCGCAGAGGGCCGTGTCGTGGGACGAGCGGGACTGGGAGTGTGGGGTGCGGCGTGCGAGGAGGGAGGAGGCGCGGTGCACAGGAGCGTAGGAAGGGTGGTCAAAAGTGTTCTCATCGTTGACGACGCTGTTGAGGTCGTCGTCAAAGTCGGTCTCGCTGACGTGGTCGTCGTCGTTGGGCATGGTTTGATTGAATGGGGAGGTGGACTGTGCGTGGGAATAGTTTGTCACAACAATAGAATGTACCACGTGACAATGACCGGCTATTCGAGTGGTCCCGGATATAGCCGAGTCTTAACTTCATTAGATCCGTCACCGATTAGCGCCAAGTCCGAGACCTTTGTCTCGAATCAACCACTTATAACAGGCCCACTGAGTGTTCCCCTTGAATACTCGCATTCCGATGCTCCCCTTCCGCGCTATCCGTCATGTTCTCCCGCACCGACGTCATATGAGCGTCGCCCAGTCCGCATCGCCAAAGAAAATGACCATCGCCCGTATCGCAGAGCTTCGCACCAGCAACGTCCCCATCTCCGTTCTCACCGCCTACGACTTCCCCACCGCCCGCGCCTGCTCCGCCCACCCCGTCGATATCACTCTCGTCGGCGACTCCCTCGCCCAAGTCTGCCTCGGCTACCCCTCCACGACCCGTCTCTCCCTCGACGAAATGCTCCACCACTGCCGCGCAGTCGCACGCGGCACAACCACTCCCCTCCTCGTCGCCGACATGCCCTTTGGCACCTACGCACCGGGCCCAACAGATGCCGTCCGCGCAGCCGTCCGTCTCGTCCACCAGGGCCACGTCGAAGCCGTCAAACTCGAAGGCGGCGAGGAAATCGTCCCACACATCTCCGCGCTCACACAGATCGGCATACCCGTCATGGCACATATCGGCCTCCTCCCACAGCGCTCCACCGCCCTCTCGGGCTACCGCGTACAAGGACGCACCGCTGCATCCGCCAACGCACTCGTACGCGCCGCACGCGCCCTCGAACACGCAGGCGCGTTTGCTATCGTCCTCGAGGCCATGCCGAGTCAGCTCGGCGAGTACATCACTCGCACGCTTTCCATTCCAACGATCGGTATCGGTGCAGGTCCTGCGACCAGCGGTCAGGTTCTCGTGTGGGACGACATGCTCGGAACCTGGCATGGCCACAAAGCCAAGTCCGTATTGGATACATCGTCACAGCGCGTTTCTCATGCCTGCTGTTTTTAAATTCAGATTCGTCCGCCATTTCGCCGACGTTCGAAAAGAGGTCGAGCGTGGCGTGGCAACATACGTCCATGCTGTCAAAGACAGATCCTTTCCAAACACAGAGCGCGAAGGATACGCCATTGACCCGACAGAGTGGGCCACGTTCTTGCGTACCCAGGGCCAACCCGGAGAGTGTGCCGAACACCAGCGAACCGCAACCGACGCTACCAGTGACAGCACAGAGATGACCCGTCACCCCGAGTTTCGGGCAGGTACACTCCCACGTGCGAATGAGACAGACGAAAAGACGGGGAAAAAGACAGGGCTACATACGTTTTGACACGTATTTTTGTACACGGGAAATGTCCCCATTCTGGAGGTGGCATTGGCCACCTCCAGGTTGCATCACCCACCTAGTAGGAAAACGAGCGTGTAACATGGGAAGCACATGAGATTGGTCGTAATTATATACCCCGCAGCGTGCTTCCCCTTCCTAACCCCACCAGGCTTGTATCAGGAACAAGCCTCAATGGTGTCATCCCAACATCCTCGCCGAGACACCACTCGAAATTAAATAAATGACAAATACTCACAGGGTGCCCAGTGAGATAACATACAATTATAATGTCCACACGGATGAAAAGGAACGATCGACCAAGCTGTGGGCAGAGTCAATGTAAATTCCTTGGTTGAGAGGTTCGGGACAGAGACATCACCCACCCACCAAGTACCATGCCCAGAGCCAGATCATCGTCCAACATTGCCCATTGGTTATGTCACCATCCGCCCGCCCTTGATCATCCTCACCCCTGTCACGTCATCTTTCGCCGCATCCCACTCGAGATCCATCAGCTCCATCCGGTCCGCATCATGCGAGCTCGGGCCTGACTTTGGTCGTCCGTCCGTCGCTGCCGTCGATGTCGTCGCATCACCACATCCACAGTCATATTCGGCATCGAGTTTCGAACAGTCAAACATCGGCTTCCCGAGCCGAGCGTTGACTTCGTTGTGTACCGAGCACAACCTATACACAGGATCATGTCAACTCGACGCCACGTCACGCACCGCAGGACAAGACCGGCGTACCATAGACTCGCAGAAAGACGTGACGCCGTCTAAGATACACGGACGTACGTGACATGCGCAGAAAGGGCGGTGGGATGAGAGACAAGCGATGCGAGAACGTCAGGCATGAGTCGGTAAACCACAACCAGACGACACGCGCACCTGCGGTGGAAACTGTTTCAGCAAAGCTTGGAATTCGGTGGCGCATTCGCCACAGGGATAGAGGCGAGAAGTGAGGTGCATGTACACCTCGAGCGCTTCCCGTTCGTCTTGCGTTGGCTTCTGCAACAGAGAGGGTGAGCAGACACCAGTCGTGCGTCGGGCAATGTCCGCGACTACAGCACCACGCACCTCAGGGTATCGCAACGTCATGGTGTGACTACCAGGCCCAAAAATACACATCAAGCACGCGAACACGACAGGAAGAGAAACAGAGAGGGACGTACAGCAACTTCCACGTCGCACGCCCCAGTTCTGCCCTGCGACACCCCCACCAAACGCAAATGTCAACACCAGACACCAACGCAAACAACACGTCGTCAGCGATCGCGTGCAAACGACCCGAGAGAAAAAATGTGTGTGTGTGAGCGACGTACTTGGCAGTCTCGTTCGATAGCTTGGACATGATCACAGCTCCTTTCACCACCTCACTCCCCGTCGCAGATGTCGAATAGTGTACAGGCGCAGGCGCAGGGGCTGCCGCAGGTCGCTCACTCGCTCCCTCTTCAGAGCCCGAGCTCGAATCCGCCCATGCCGGCGGATACGGACGCACTGGCAGAAGTGTGTCCTTTTCGACCCCGCCCTCTCCAAATAACTCGCCCGTCCACGGATCAATGTATCCACGCGATGGTGGGTGCAGAAAAGCGATCGTGGCGAGGAGAAGCTGTCAATATCACAAACACGTGTGAGCCGAGGACGGTCCTCTAGAGTCTAGTGCATGCAGCACACGTAGGGTGTTTGCAAAGCATGGAAGCGCTATACGTACAAGGGCGACAGTAATGGCGACAAAGGACCGTGAAAACCGGGAGATCATAATGTGAGTCGGAGGGATGGTATGGGTAGAGACAGGTGGACATATATGGGCCTTAGACAAGGCGCGCTTAAATAACACATGGATACTCGTAAGCGATCAATCATATGTAGGGCTGTACAGTACGTATGTAGCCAAAAAAATTGACAAGACACCAACGCTGCCCTGTAAAGCAAGGAAGCGAAGAAAAATTAAGTATCCGCAAGGAATGAAGTGGAAAGCCGAAAGGAATGTCCATGAAGCCCATGAACAAGTATCGCCGCGGCTATAAGGTTATACACAACCATACTGGATGAGGTCTAAGAAAAAGGTCGTTAGTCGTACCGTTCATGGTGCCGTTGTCGTCGTGGCGTTTTGACACACATTACACCCAGCAACACTGATCGCCGTCCCTTGCACTGAGCACTGCATGAGCGATGTAGAAGTGCACGCAATGCTTCCATCAAGTCCCGCATTTCCACTGAGCTCCAGCACCTGCAGCGTGCTCGGGAACGTAGGCACCGTACCGGTCAGGTTGTTGGAACCGAGCAACAACTGACTGAGGCTTTTAAAGGATGAAAAGGCACTCGGGATAGAACCCGTGAGCGAGGTGGAAGTGAGGTCAAGAATATGTAATGATGTAGCAAGTGACGAAGACACTGCAAGTGTTGCGAGTAGGGACTGCGATAATGCTTGAGAGTTCACCAACCTACATGACAGCATGTCAAAAGGGATTCCGGTGCGTACATTCTGTCTTACAAACTCTGCAGTCCCGCGAGACTCGTAAGACTGCTCGGAAGTGAAGTGCCCATTTGCGGATTGCGGATCAGGGAAAGGGTAGAAAGGCGTGTGAGACCAGGCGAGGTGAAGAGCGAGTTTGGTAGCGCGGTGATGGAAGTAGCTTCGAGGTGAAGTGTCGTCAGAGACGTCAGGTTGATGATTGAACCTGGCAGGGAACCGGCTACACCAGTAAAAGATTATATTACCGCGGATCGAAAGCAACCAAATCGTTACCAGGTGTTGCATTCCCTCCGATGATCTCAAGGGTCTGCAAAGCGGCCAACCCGCCGATATCATCGGGCAACGAAGCTGGGACACCGGGGTAAGTAAGTTGCCTAAATAGCCATAATGAATGAGATCCATAGCATCGCCAACATGACCCACAAGGATGAAACCTGCCCTGACATATCACAGCTAACACCCGCCTAAGTGCAGAAATCGACATTTTGAGTCCAACTACCGTTCCAGAGCATCGCTTGCCCTTGCGCATTTGCGGTCTCATAAATGGTGCGGAGGCTGCAGAATTGAACGGCACTGTTGATTAACTGGGTGATCTGAGTATGCGCTGAACTGGACGTATATGACGAGGGCACAGCCTGGAGAACCGAAGGACACGTCGAGCATGGATAGCCTCGGGGTGTGGAAGGCGCATCAAGAGTGTATTGAGAGAGACATTGCTGAGCAGCCGCAGAAAGTGCATCAACGGTCGAAGCCGTCTGACTTGTCGCAGAGGGCGAGAGGACGCGGATGTTCAAGAAGACGACATTTCCAATCAAGAGAAGGAGGAGGAGGATGAAGAGGTGGATGTACCACAACCGGCGCCGTTGTTTTCGCGCGCGGGCTTCGTGGTCGGGGTCGTATGACTGATGCGGACGGCGACGCTTCTCAAGGTGACGTTTCTCAATGCGAAGTGGCTGCGACTGCGATAGACGGAGGTCGGGGGGACCCGGATCTCCGTCACTGAGCATCCAAAGGTCGGAAAAGAGCCTGCCAAATTTATCCCGCTGGTTAGACGACATCAGCAATGTACCCGCTTCGACGTCCTCGAATGAAGACATGGGCTTTGAGCTCTTAGGGTACTTCGAGTTGCTTTGGCCGAGCGATGAAGGTGCTACCGTAATTGACTGAGAGTACCTGGAGGCTTCCTGGATATCGAGGCGCCAGTGGTTTCGGGGAAGGTTGACAGAAAGATGTCGACGGGATTCGGAACTCATCGTCGAAGGCAGCGAAGGTGTTGCGGAAAAGGAGGGAGATAACGGGCAGCGATGATAGTCAAGTTATTATGGGAGTCCGGACAATCTCGTGCTCTCTCGGAACAAAATATGCAGACTCCGTCCTGGTCTCGAGCTAGACTTTTGGGACCTTCGGATGCCTATGGATACCAAAGAGAGGTGCCAGACTCAGAGGTCATTGCACACAACCGAGAACACTAGTACCGAGTATGCAGAGGGGTATACCAAGTCGGCTAATCGACTAGCAGGACGTTCGACTTGAAATCCAGAATGTTTGTGTCTGCAGTGGCAAACATCGTGTCTTGTACCGACGTGGCCCGATTCTGTGTAGGCCAAGTTCCGAACCTGTGTCAAACACGCCATTATTGCGAACGGATATTTCATGCCATGTCACGTCTATCCCGCCCTGATCGACAGCTAAAAACCATGAGGATTTACCTCGCACTCCGGTCATGACACGGTGACTACCGTGACGACTCGGAACGTCGGGTTCGCGTGTCCGTTTTCGTGACTTGTCTGCAATGTCAGGTCGACCGCAGAAATGAAATAATCACGACGTACTGTGTTCAATATTCCGGTCGTCCCGATCTTCATATTTTCCACCCTAGGTCGCTTTTCGTTTTGCGCGCGCATTCTTACCCTTGCATTTCTTCTTCTCTCTTTGCGCTTCTGAGGTTCCGCTTCGTTTTCATTGACATTCCTTGCCGAGGTAGGAGCGGGTACTGCGATGGGTGGCACGACGTTGGACTGCAGTTGATACACTTACAAAGGCGGGTGGAGAAAAGCGATCGTAGAAGCTGTCTCGGAGGATATATATAACATTGAACACTGCGTGTGTCCATCAACGTCAGCGGTCCAGGCCCAAGGGTGCACTGGCCGGCATGCATGCAAAGTGGAGCTAAGATACACACGGACTCGGAAGCGACGGTGATGCTGACATTGAAGGAACGCGAAAACCACGGGAGATCATGATATGTGGTAGTGAAATTGGTCGCGTCATGGTGGACCTCATCCTCATTGACATGAAGGCACTTGTTTCAAAAAAAGGCACGTGTAGGTTGTATGTATACTATGCGTACGGGATATAGTAGTAGTAGAGCTACAGCATATTGTCAGCGTGATGAAAGAGACCAGGCTACCTACGCTGCTCTGTAAAACAGGGAAGTAAGAAAAGCAAAGTACTCCGCAAGGAATTATTTAAAATGACAGTAGAGTCAAAGTAAATCAATGAACAGGTATTACTATAAGGTCATGTGCGATCTCACTGGATATCTATACGAGTCGTAGGTCCGTGTGGAGTCTATAAGCAAACCATGCATAAAATGATAAATGTCATGTCAAGGTCGTCACTGGGGGCCATTCATCATGCCATTGTCGTGGCATTTTGACACACACCACACCCAGCAACACTGATCGCCGTCCCTTGCACAGAGCACTGAGCGAGTGGTGCAGGAGGACACGCAATACTTCCACCAAGCCCCGCGTTCCCATTGAGTTCCAGCACCTGCAGCGTGCTCGGGAACGTGGGGACGGTACCGGTCAGGTTGTTGGAACCGAGCAACAACTGGGTAAGGCCTTTGAAGGATGACAGGGCGCTAGGGATAGAACCCGTGATCGAGGTGGACGTGAGGTCAAGCGTGTGCAGTGACGCGGCAAGCGACGAAGACGCTGCGAGTGTCGCAAGCGGAGACGGCGATAGTGCTTGGGAGTTCACCAACCTACATGACGTATCAAAGAGAATCCAGTGCGTGCATCCTGTCTTACTTACAGATTCTGCAGTCCCGTCAGACTGGTCAGACTGGTTGGAAGCGAAGTACCCATTTGCGAATTGCGAACCAGCGCGAGGGTAGAGAGGCGGGTGAGACCAGGCGAGGCGAAGAGCGAGTTTGGTAGCGCGGTGATGGAAGTAGCTTCGAGGTGAAGCGTCATCAGAGACGTCAGGTTGGTGAATGAACTTGGTAGGAAACCAGCTGCATCAGGAAAAGATTAAGAATACCACGGATCGAAAGGAACAAAGTATTTACCAGGTATCCCACTCCCTCCAATGACTTCAAGGCTCTGAAGAGTGGTCAATCCGCCAATCTCATTAGGCAATGTAGCTGGAACTCCGGGGTAGGTAAGTTGCCTGAACAGACTGCTTGAGTGTGGTCCTTTGCATCGCCAACATGACTTACAATGATGCAACCTGCCCCGAGGTATCACAGCTCACACCCGTCCAAGTGCAGAAATTGACATTTTGGGCCCAGCTACCATTTCCCAGCGTCGCTTGCCCTTGGGCGTTCGCGGTCTCGTAAATGGCACGAAGACTGCAGAACTGAACGGCATTATTGATTACCTGAGTATTATGAGCATTCGCTGAACTGGACGTGTAAGACGAAGGCACAGCCTGGAGAACTGAAAGACATGTCGAGCATGGATAGCTACGGGGTGAGGCAGGTGCGTTAAGGGAGTATTGTGAGAGACATTGCTGAGCATTCACAGAAAGTGCATTAGTAGTCGATGTAGTTTGACTCGTTGTGGTAGACGTAGAGAGCGAGAGGACGCGAATGTTCAGAAAGACATCATTTCCGATTAAGAAAAGAAGGATGATGATGAGCAGGATAAGGAGGCACCGCGACCGGCGCTGTTGTTTCCTCACGCGAGCTTCGTGTTTGGGGTCGTGCAGCTGACACGGACAGCGACGTTTCTCTATGTGAAGTGGCGGCCATTGGGTAACACGGGGGTCCTGTACTGGGTGATCCGGATCACCAGTCCGAAGGTCAAAAAAGAGTTTGGTGAATTTGTCCCGCAGGGTGGAAGATGTCGGGGATGTGACCGCCTCGATATCTTTGGGTGGATGAGCAGGCTTTGGGCTCTTCGAGCACTTGGAGTTGCAACGGCCAAACGAGAAACGTGATGAAGGTGCTATCGTCGATGTCGGAGAGAACTTGGAGGTCTCGACCTGGATGTTGAGGTGGTTTGGGGGAGGATTAATGGAAAGATGCTCGCGGAATTTCGAGTTCATCGTCGAGGGTAGGGAAGACGTTATGGAAAAGAGGGAGGCAGAAAAGGAGCGGCGGTGGTAGTCAAGTTATAAGAAGTGGAAGAGGTCATAGCACAACCGAGAACAATGGCCATTCATTCACACAATAGGTAATCCCAAATATGGTAATCAATGTTTGTGCATGTTTGTTCGACCGGCCCGATGGTCCAAGTTAACATTATTGTCTGTGCCGTTGCGGCTCCTTAGCTCAGAGGGAAGAGAAGAGGGATGTCAGCGTACATGAGGAGAATCAGAGTGAGTGACGGAAGATTTGGGTGAAACGCCGAACTTTTCCCGGCCCGAATGTCAGGGGATTCAGAGAGCGCGCTGTGTGGACGGGCTTGGCGCCGAAACAGCCGAGAGGCAGCGTCGGACACAACGAACTACGGGTGAATATCTGTACGCAGCCTGTGAGTGGGTGCGGTAGGTGGGTGCGAAAACGAGTGTATCGAGGACTACAACTACGGACAGGTCACGACTGGCTGGAATGAATTGAAGGAGAAAGCGCTGAGCGCTGATCGACCTTGCGTTGTCGTTCCATTCGGTACCTGTCCATCCCGGATCATTATCATCCCAACCCTCGCGCGCATCCAGGTCAGCGTCCATTTCGTCCACATCCACTCCAATATCTTCGAAATCTGCTTTCCTATTTTTCTCCTTCTCTTTCTTCTTTTGTTTTTTCAGTTCCGTCTTCGATTTAGCGTTCAAGGGGTGGTTCGATACCATCAATGTTGATGTCGTCGTCCCAGACTGGTTTCCCTGCGTCCCCATCGTCAATTATACACGCATCAGTCAGATGGACATCGCCGATAACGGTCAGCCTTACCGATATCGTCACCGGTATACAATTCCGCCATCTGTGCATCATGCTTCGAGGGTCCCAATCGGCGTCCAGATCAAGGTGTCTGAGGGCTGTAAACGTTGGGGCCGTAATAAGCAAGCGAGGAATTGATAATATGAATGATACGAAATTTGATAAAGCCTTTACCTTCATCACCGATACCACCCCGTCCGCCTTCCGAATTGGCCATTTCAAGTTTTCTTCGTAATTCTTTGGCTTTGAGCGCTTTCAAACGAACTAGCTCCACCTTTCTTCGTTGCCTTTTCGACTCATCTCTGTTGAAGGTATCTCGTCCGGGGGTATCATCGTGTGCTTCCTCGTCGGCAACTGCAGCCTCCACCAAAGTACGCTCCTTTCTGATCTCTTCTCTTCGTGATTCGACGAGTGCTTGTTTTTCCGCTGTCTGTCGCTCTTTCTTACGGGCACGGGCGTCTTTTCGAGTCGTGGACTCCCGCCAAGCGGAGAGGAGATTACGAGAATATGATGCAATAAGTGCACCACCTCTGTATCATCATCATCAGTGAGTCATATCGCAACGATCAACTCCTCGAGGAAAGCTGTACATGGAACGAGAACGAGAATACTCACGGTTCCTCGAATCTGAAGTTGTACGATGACTCGAACGCGTCAGCAAGGTCGTCGAACGAGTCAAGATTCGATAATTTCGTTATATGTGGGCACACGCCGGTTCGAGCGATCTATCCACCCCCGATTGAAGATATAACTGCGTGAATCGTCAATTGCTGTCGCATCGAGTGAAGCCATGCCTGCCCTATCCCGATGGGGAAGGTGCAACATCAGGTGGCTCGGAAACACGTACTTGATCAAGAACTCTTGATCAGCCTCTGGCTTCGGCTTCTTGTCTCGTTTCTTGTCTCGTGCCTCATTCTTTTCCTCCCTTTCCTTTTCTCGCTCTTTTTTGCTCTCTGATTTCTTCTCACCGTGTCCTACGACCTCGACACCCACGGACACACCCACCACTTCGTTTTCATCCACAGTCACAAGGTTGTGAAGATCCTCGCCGACCTCTCGCTCCAAGAACGCTTTGTATTCCTCTTCCTCCAACTCGATCTCGTCACGTGTACGCGAGCGCGGGATGAGTAAATCGTCGACTTCTAATTTGCAGCCGAACGATGTGAGTCAACTCCTCTCCATCCTCGCATCCGAGAACGGAATAAGTAAATACCTTGAGCCCCAGCATCGACCGCGCCTTGAAACGCGGCGCGTGTTTCCGAGCGAAGGAGCGCTTGTTCCTCGGTGTGCGTCAAGGGCTGTGGACTCAGGGAACGTGACTGCGCGTCAGCGTCAGCGAGCGCAGAAGCGAGTGCAGCTTCCCGGATCGTCAGCGGTTTCGACTGGCTTCGTAGGAGTATGTTAGAATGAGGGACAAGCGCAGCGAGTCCGGATCGCACGGACATACTCTTTCGTTTTTGGCTTCGTAACAGGTGCCTTGTCCTGCGTTCGCACATGTTCTTCTAAATAAACGAGTGAATCCCCGCCCCAAGAATCAGGTCGCAAGCGGCCAATACAAGGACCACGCCGCTCCCAGGGATCAAACGCACCTTCAAATACCCGTCTCCCACCTTCATAGATAGCCGGATCTTTCTTCCTAATCCGCGCCAGGTACGAAGAATGGCAGCATCTACTGCCGGTGTCAGTTCTTCTCCATCGTGACTTCTTCCGTGTCTTCAGAATCTTCAGAATTGGTGTCCGACGAGCCCAGCTCTGAATAGTCGGACCCATATTTCTCTGTCACTGCATCGTGAGATGCGTGTCAATCCGGTCCGCATAAACACTGAACTTGGGTAATAGATCTGACGCACGCTTCGTGAGTTCCTCCCTTTCCTTCCTGTATTCAAAGGCTTTTGCAAAGCGTTCATTGATCGTGAGGGTGTGTAAGTAGGTCATCCGGTTTTGAATCGGAAAGCATGATGGATGTGTTGTTTGTTTTTGTTGATACCATCTACACATACATAGCCGGAGGACTAGCGTTGCCCAAACCACCATGTCCGACGATGGAATTCGATGGAACCCGGGCAACGCCACATGTATTCGGGGTCTCGTCCCCACCTCATTATGTGAATCGCCATATGTTCGGTAACTTCGGTTCGTCACGTATCCGATCAGGCCGGGCCTGGCAATGTGCATGTCTCACACTGGATTAGAGACCAGCGCTCGCGTCACGACACGTAGTCGATTATCGGACTCGCAGTCACAAAGGTTGGCCCATTTACTTTATGTTTCGTCGATCCTTCGCTCCAGTTCTCGGCTTCCCAAACTTTATGAGCAAAGATAAATTCCGAGAATCCACTAATGCCGTCTCACCTAGCGCGCTTGCCTGGTAAGCACGCTCTCCAACAAGGGAACTCGACCCTGGCGCACTCGGAAACACGTCTACCGATTCGCGACATCCGATTTCTCCAAGTAGATTTGAGCACCCCATAAGGTAAGCGGCCCTGGACTTAAAGGAATAGCACGAAGACTGAGATACCAGTCCACCATCTATTAGCGCTGACTCAGCATAGATACCCTGGCATAACACGCGGCAGGCGTACGCATCTACGCCACACTTATTATTGGTATGATATGGTATCGGGCGCTAAGTTGAAGTTCCTGACGGACGACAAGCCACTGAATGTCCGGGGTCCTGTTAACCGTCCGATGATCTCACGCGGCAACAGTTATCATGATTTTATATATAAGAGAGCACTGGGTGCAGAGTCCAGGATGCTCAGGCGACATGTACGATCCTGCTTTCGACGCACTGATGAACACAAACTTCATTCCTCAGGCAGATATTCTTCCTTTTCCGCCTGCCTCCACCACCCAGAGCCAGACAAATCTTGCGCAGACCTACACAGTGATCCCCACCGAGCAGTCCAATCTCCCGCATGTCGGGGAACCAGCCGGACACGGTAAGAACTGGTATTCACTAGAGATGTCCTGTTGACTCCCTTGTCAGGCAACATACATCAATCTTTTCATGCAAACAACGTGTTGCATGACCTGTCTGCACTTGCAGTGGCTACGACAGGCCTTCATGCTGTTCCAGCGCCCACCTGCGGACTCGCTAGTGGTCTGCATTGCACCCTGCCGCTTGATGGTTTAGCCAAGTCCATCAGATTGCACCTGCGAAAGCATGGTCATTGGCACTCGCAGAGACGAGTTGTCCAGTGCCCCTGGACGGGGTGCCCCGCTATTTTGCGGTGGATGAATATTCCAAGGCACATCCAGTCTATCCATCTGGGTGTCAGATTCAGGTGTTTTAATTGTGGCAAGACATACACGCGACCTGAAGGATTAGCAATGCATACCGCTTCCCTAAAGTGCTACGGTATGCGTATTTTCTGCGTGGAAAGGAAGCACTCACCGCTATATTCTCTTTAGGCGCTACCGTGACACACGCAGGGGAGTAGAAGATAGAGGGGAATCAACCTAGGCAATGTGGTCATGACCGCACGGTACTTGAATCAGATAATGATTTTTTACTGTCTGTTGTCGTTACACATGTGTACGCTAACATGAATTGTTTATGCTCGATCCTTCATAGTACTTGATGACAGCACACTGGTACTGATGCACTGATGATTCGCTCGATATCTTGACAGTTAGCGGATGATAATTGCTGTAAGTAGTCCAAAAGGGCGATGACAACACGGCTATTTCTCTCTGACAATGTGAATCACTCCTGTTGGAGTACATAATGAACACCGTGCTGCCAATCCAACTCACGACCGAAAAACACCCTAAGACCGCAATATTGTGCTTCGAGTGGGACCCATCTGACATGGCCCTGACCACCACGCTCAATGATGCAGCTACAAATAGAAGCGGCTGGATGTCCGTTTGTCCGCCAAGCTATCCCCCTCGTAATGAACTGAGCTGATCGCATGGGTAATAAACCATAGGTCCTAGAAACAGGTCCCGCCATCCCAGCATGAATTCCCAAAAGCTGCCCCCTCCAAATATGAAAAAATGGCCCGGGGGATCAATGTGACGCACTGGCAGAGAATGGAACTCACCAGAGAGGTACCCCAGATTGTCGTGTTTGTCGGGGGGCGAGAATACATACCCGTTCTATACTAGTAAGGCAGCGGAATCGTCGGATCTATGTACGAGCCAGATCCCTGGGGTAAGGCTCACAGCAGGGATCGCAAAGCCAGATCTCGGAATGCGCGGTGGCAAGTGTCCATTAGTCGCCACATCTCAACCTGAGGCAGTGGTTGCAGCCTGTGTAGCTCCCCATCTGGCACCGCAGGAATCCATGATGGAGTTAATATCTTGCTATCCCCGACCCAAGATATCGCTCTCGCGCTAAGATCTCGGCGGAGATGGAGAGGAGAAATAAGTATATCAACATACGAGAGAATGACATCCAAACCTGACTAATCTAACGGACCAACAGAACGACTCGGAATCGGAGTGACGGAAAAGATAAGTTCTACTAAACCGTGACGCTCTCACACCCACCAGGGCCACCACGCACTTCATGAGATCTCGAGACCCCAATCTCACCCCAAGCTATTCTATCGGCAGGCGAAGGTGACTCCTACTCGTCACGGGCCTCGGCGAGGGCTGCAAAATTGCACCAAATCCTGGCCAATTTTCCTTGCACAAGGGAGTCGAGACAGTTCATCCGGCTCGTCAAACCCTGCAGGCTCAACAAGTCTAGACTCTGCCACAAGTAGTCATTTGGTGGCTTGATGGTCCATATGCCCAATACGCTACTCATGTATTTGTATGTTACCCGTTTGTGCTCACTTGTGTCAACGACAGACGAAGCATGACGCATCGTGAAGCTCATTACATAAAACACGATCTCACGGTGCCGTGTCGGCGCCACCGCAGTCTGTAGAGTTCCACCACTCTCGGGTCTCGAGGCGAAAGACACAGATGAACTTTGCGGTAGATCCGACTGCGGGCAGCGAATCCTGTTCACCTCGTGGGTACAAGCTGTGATACGCTGAGCGTTTCCACTCTCCAGATCTTTTCACCACGCACCTCAGTCAGCGACCTATTCGAAAACCCCACCCGATTGCTATTGCACCATGGAACTTCAGCCATATCATCTAGTAATTGCAAGGGACAAAACAGTCATCAACACGCTCGCATTTTTCCTGACCGCAGAGCGACTTGTTACTGGTTATTGTGACGGAACTATCGGAATCTAGAACATGCGAAAGGAAGAGAGGACATCGATGGCACGAGGGGGTTGCGATTGGATGCCGTGACGAAAATGGAAGGACAGGGTGTGGAACATCGCATCACAAACGCTGGTCAAAGAATGGACTCGTCCGTCTGGATTATCAGAGGTTGCCATTTCTCCAGATAATCGACTTATCGCAACTGGCAATAGGAAATTGAATCTTTATACTTTAGACGGGGGCCAAGCAGATGAAACATTCCATCAAATTCAGGGGGAAAGTAAATGGAATGCATTTCTCTCACAAGCTCGCATGCGTTATTGCCTTCAAGCTCTACGTATTCGATGTCGGAAGGGGCGAACGTGTTTTCGGTCCACAGGAAGTTGGTCGGACGGCCTGGGATGTTTTATGGTTACTTGATGGCAGAAAGCTCTTCTCTACGTGGAGCGATCGAGCGATTCGCTGCTCCAACCCCAATACTGGAGAACCAATTGGGCAGGCGTGCATGAACCCCGCCAGATGGATCGAAGCTGGTGAGACAGACCATGGGCACCGACCCGGCAGATCGCATCGTTTGTGTCTTGGATACGGCTTCTGGCAACCCCATGCAAATTCATGGAATTGCGCTTCGTATTTGCGGAGAACTCATGGCATCAATAAAGGACGGGAATATATTTATCGCAGGTATTTTGGTCACATCCCATTGAGAGTCAGGTACTCACATACAAGACATGTTTCCATACCGTGACCCATAGGCTTTCGACATTCGCAGACTGGTCAGGCTTTATACGACGTGCGTTGCTCTGAGCGCATCATGGACATTTTTCTTAACATGTTTCAGTGTCCTCAGAGGCCCGCCGGGTTCGGTAAGGTTTCGTCAGAGTGACTTCTTGGACTCTAGCGAAACGCGTTTTGGACTGAATATAGCAGAGTCATATGCGGATAGTCCTTATAAGAGGCGGCGTGTGTAGGGAGCTAACACTCTGTCTTATTACCATTCACAAGGATGTACTCCACCGAACTCTCCGCTCACTCGTATTCAGGCCCAGGGATGATCTATGCAATCTATGCAATGTTATATATTATCACTGACCGTACGTCAAATCGATGTGAGGGATCTGGTAAGTTATCAAGTGACCCTAACCCTATGTCTGGGTTTGTCCGCATTGACTCCGACACTGCCTGCTGTGGTCTGTCTCGCGTAGAACATTCCACCCCAACCTGACAGTCAGCTCGTCTCACGTAAGTCGATACGCACGTTCTGTTCTTGGCTCTCCGGGAACAGTAAACGGATCAAATTCATGTCCCCTCCCAAGACTTTTCAGGAAGCAGAGGTTGGTCACCCCTGCCGTCCTCGACGCACCAATTTCGTTGATCAACTCCTTCCAAAGTCCATCTACGATCGTGCGACCAAATTAGAGTTTGCCGCAGAGTTTTCGTCCGCATTTCACCTCTACCTTGAGGCCATAGATGCCTTCCTCCGTCTTTCACGTTCCTCTATCGCTACCCCCGCGTTCCAGGCACAGTGCAAGGCACGTGCGGAAAAGGCAATCCAACGGGCCGAAAAGATTAAAAAAGCCAGCAAGACACCTGGCTCTCAGCTGGGCGTGGTTTTAGCGCCTGTCAACTCCTTTGGGGCCGGTGAGGGTCTGATGGGGGTTGCTAGCATGGCGTCACTCAGCTTGCCACAGATCACCAAGCCTTTGTGCTTCGAAAGTCATCGACGGTCAATAACATCCGTTATCCTCTCTGGAGCGAACCTGTCCCCTTGCCATCTACTCCAGGAACACACTACTCGTGCGTATCTCTCGACCGATGCGCTGCAAATTGCTTATTGTTCGTATGCCAGCGACCCGAATGGCCAGCCAGCAATCCCTCCGTCCAAAGCAACCAACTCTACGGACATTACATGGAAAAGACCTTCTCGCGATGTTCTTGTTTCCCAAGAGCTTTCCTCGACCTCAAGTTTGACACCCGCTGATATAGTTCAGAACATCATTGACGACTGCTCGCTTTGCGCCTCCGTAGCTGTCTGCATTCAGCACAACCGGAGGTTCAACTCAAGGGTATGTTTTCTCCTCGTGCTTTTGTTAGAAGTTGTGCAACGTTCTCGACCCATGCCCTGGCTATGCTTGTTACCTGTATGGAGTCTCCAGAGGGTTTACATTTGTCCGCTAGCCGTGTTCAACCTCATGCAGCCATGAGAATCACGCATATACTGACATTTTTCTCCGCAATTTTATTCTCAAGTTACTGTCGTCATCTTTGCTACCCGGAAATCAACCCAGCAGATATGATCTCAAAGTATATCTGAATGGTGATTGCCGACGAGTATGTACAGCATTGTCAAATCAATGGACTGGTGGTGACGATACATTCGAATTCGCTGTGGCACGTTACAGATATGTAAGTGTCGATCGAATCGTTACTGGATGTTGGAATTTGATGTCTCTATTTCTTACATTGGATCTGTGCCCTGTGTGGCACTCAATGTTGTGCTCCCCCGTACTGTTCCGTGCCTATCTTATGGTCGACACTGCAAGCTATTGACGATTTACTTCCTTTTAACGACTCCGAGCAACCCGTAGGAATCTCTTCAGGACTAATGGAAGTTGTATGGCCAGCTTTAATCGAGAAAGCCGTACGCCATCATCCTGCTCATATGACGTACTGTGAAATCAATCCTACTGCACTAGTACATGAAGCTGATGGGAGGATACGACTTTCCTGGATCGTAAGTAACGTGCGGCCTCTCTCATCTCGTTCATTACTGAGTTTCTCGCACGATTTGCGTGTATTGGTCGACAGTAACTCTTCTATCGATCTACGGTCCGTATGATTGATTCATTTCCGCTTGTATTTTAATCTAATGTCATCCGGTCTAGAGTATTGACTGGGTGGATACCTGAGCAACTTGAGCTACAAAGGTGGGGCTTCTGTACATCCACGATCCTGCAGATAACTTGCTGAAGGGATGGTGTTACATCCATAAGCTTGTCACTTCACTTTTTTCTGGCATGTTTACGTATCCTGTACTGAAGCTGGGTCCACAGCCCCTCATTTGAAAGGGAGAAAACATGGGAAAGGATCGCAAACGGCTTTCGGAAAGGTAAGTTCGCGATCATTTGTTTGTGTTGAATTTCTTTTGACCCTGTTTCTAACATAGGTTATTGCGTGGTTACTGTGGGTACGGACGCTAAGACGACTCTGAAGATGGAAGGGGTGAGGTTGTTACCTTCGCACGCTTATGCTGTTGTTGGTGAGTTAAACAATGCTGTCCCTTGGCTTGGCATATATTCCTTCCACGATTGCATACTCAGAGGTCAAACTCAGGCATTCAAGAGACGAAGAATGAACGGTGGTTAACATTGATAGATTCGAGAGTGCCTACTGCCAACTCGCCTGCTAAGCGTTGGGACGACTCCAATTCGAGCGACACACGTGAGTGTTCGCGATGGATTATAATACGGGACTGGATTACCTTGGTCACTAGGTACGCTCGATATGCGGTGGGATGATATATGCGCGGCATTTGAGGGGATATATGCGTCTTGGGATCCAGCGCTCTTGCCATACGGCACTACCCTCCATGAGTGAGCTTTTTTTGACAGAGTACCGTCTGGTCAAGAAGTGGAACAATACTCACCTATCCCTATCGCAACCCAGGGTGTGGAGACTAGCTAACGCGAACGGTAAGGTGCAAGGTAACTATTTTTCTGTGTCTAGCGCACGTCCAGCTGAAGGAATATCATCGTCTCTCAGCATCCGTGCGCCACCTGCGGTTGCTCTATGAGTGCCAGAATCCACCGTATGGTAGTAGTGACCCGCTAGATACGAGCAAAGTTATCTGGGTCCTGCTGACGAGACATCTCTTCCATACCCGCAGAGAAGCTGAGTACATCTCACTCAGTGTACATCATGAAGACGAGGATGATCGAAGAGACATGTGGTTAAAACCGGGGGATACCGAGGTGAAGGTAAACTGCCTGCTAGTTTCCCGTGCGAATAGAACAGGATTGACATTCTGTAGGGCACATTTACTACTTCACCGCATGTGTTGGTGAAGATCAGGACTGGAAGGGGGGTTCCACCCCAGTCACACACACCCTCATCGGCGTCACCAACCTCTACTAAGATCTCAAGCGCCCTCTTGATTCATGCCAGTTATGACGGTCCATTCGATGACGTTTGTTTCACCGTGAACGTGTTCTGCGGTGCAGATGTCAGAGTACGCTGGGACGAAGACGCGGGAACAGGGAATGCCATCACACCTGGAGGTGATGGATTCAGTGTTAAGGTACATCGACGTTGACGTGACGTTCTGTGTACAATCTCTGATATATTTGACAGGTCGACGGGACGCTCACCAGCAAAAATGCGGGCGGGAATCACACGCATCCGACTTACATGCTGAACCCGCAATGGCACCTTCTTATTTATGACGAAAGCACTGGTTCGAGTGGGGGAGGTGCGCTCGCATCCATCGAAAGGGCGTCGCCTCTGAGGGGGTTCGTGGGGAGTTCCAAGTTGGGCGGCGTGAGCGGAAAGGGCAAGACGGGGCAAAAGTCCGCCGTAGTGCTGAGCGCGCAGGGTCCCAGAGAAGTACCGCTGAACGTGACCGCTGTCTGGTCTTCCGGCGAGCGGATCGTCGGGTGAGAACTGGCGTCATTTCTCGGGTTGCTATCTGCATGCTTACGCTCCTGTACAGGCTAGCGGAAAAGGAAGTGGTGACTTCTTCTGGGGCATACACATATGGTCGAGCAAGAGCAACGGCAGACTTGGCACGTCAGTCTTGGTGTTGTGCATTCTACTGTGTTGGGGCTGATTAGTATCGCAAAGCGGGTAGTTATACCGTGATCCTTTCCGCGTTTGAGCCACAAGTGCATCTCGGGCAATTCACGCTCAGCATTGAAAGTTCTCGCCAATTCGACCTCACGCCAATCCCACAGGAAGGGGCAGGGATGTATGCGAGAGTTTCCAAAGGGGAGTGGTAAGTACTCACAACATCTACCAACGACCTGGGGTTCCTGATAATTGCCGAGGGACAAACTTACTGCCGCTGGAAGACCAAGTCATGGACGGTATCATTCGAATCCGATTTACGAGGTCCAGCTCCCGTCTAATGCACAGCTCTGGTGTGTTGGTCATGGCCATGCCACCCATTCTCCTTACTTACTTCCGTGACTGACATTCCTGCCTATGATAGTGCACGTCTAAACCTGACCTCAGCTGTACCCACTGCTGCACTCAACCTCTCTCTTTTTCCTGCACCATCGTCTGCGTCCGAAATTCCCAGGTTGGACCGGCCCCTGGCTTCTTCGGGTCCTTATAGCGACACTTTGTCTGGGGTATCCATCCCCACGCGTATGCTAAGCCCAGGCAAATATTGGCTTGTCCCGTCGACATTTACCCCGGGCGTACGCGCTTCGTTCCGGTTGGCGGTGTATTGCTCGGATGCGGGCTGCGTTGTCTCCAGGCAGGACCGTAGCCCCGCCAAGTCATAGTTGCACAGACACTCCTACTTTACACAGTTTGTTGCGCATTCACAAGGGTGCGCGATCGTATTGTATTACTTCTTGGGATTCGTTTATCGTCGGCAATGTATATCGATAGTCGTCTTATTCGTTCAGGTCTGGTGTACGGTCCGAACCAAGTGTCGAGAGATTGGAAAAGGGCGAGAGGAGAAAATCATTGATACGTTTGAGTGTTGTACGAGATGGGTTCGCTTGTGGATGGCTCGCAATGATCCACTGCAGACGCGTCTTGAGTACGTCTTTGGCTAAACACGTCCATCGCGTCAGTTCCCGGACCGAACGGGATATCGATTCCATCACGAAATACTACGTACATATGTCGGCGCGTGCATTTCCTTGTGTGCACAGCGATCCGTCTGAGCGGAAGAACATGGCCAGGGCGACGACGGCCACGCCAACGCTCGTGTCCGTCCCGGTGTTGCACGCAATGCAGACGGTGCGCCGGTTCCGAAAATGGTGTTGGATGAACGGCATCGCGCGCGGCAAGACGACGGTGAGAAAGTGGTATTGGCCCTTCTTGCCTTCGGGGGTCTGGATGCGCAACATCCTGGACGATTCAGACGCTTCCTCCATTCCCGCCGGGTCCGGATCTTGGTCGTGATCACGAAACGCGAGGCAGACAAAGGCGACGGCGGGGTGTGCTTGGAGGAGGTTGGGTCGTCGCAAGGAGGCTACGGTGCTGATCGAGATGCATCCCGAGACGTGTTGGATGGGCGTGGCACACAGAAGTTGGTTGGGATCCGTAGGATCGTCGGTGTGAGAACTTGATGACGCGACTGAGACGAGTAAACGGACGGAGTCTGGGAGCGCAGATGATGCAGTGGACAAGATGGAGTGACGATGTTTCCAGTACAAGGATGGAGTGAGACCCTGGAAGGAATAAACACGACTCCAGGCTGTCGATGAGACGAAATACGGACCATGCTCCAGAGCTCATGATCGTCCCCGGATCCTTGGATGTACGCAAACCCCGATGCGCGGCGTTCCATGCCATCCGTGACTTGTTTGGAGGCCGATACGCATATGATAGGGTAGAACGCACAGTCGGGCGGTTTGGGAAAGGTGGGAAACACGGTGGTGGCGGGGGTGATCCATATCGGACGGAGTGGACGGTCCAACGCTGGGAGTGAATAGGAAGAAGTCTAGGCAGGGTTTAGAGACCTGAATTTGAAGATGCGCTTTACTGAGAAAGCACTTGCCGCGAGCTGGGCAGCCCATCCATCGAGCTTGGCTTCGATGTGACCATGTTCCTGTGGACTGACGCTTCCCGGTGACGTATAGAGTGCGGTGTCCCAAGACAGCGGGTGTGTTTCGGGAGCGCGTTTGAGGATCACGCGATTGACGACGGTGCACCATATCGGGACTGTTTTCGATAACGCGTCTGGAATGCGTTTCCCGGCTCTGGTAGAGTCTACGAGAACGAGTCTATCGCGCGGGATGAGCATGGACGCGTCAGGTTGCATGATAGACCTACCCCGCATGTTGGGCGAGGAGGGGAAGGATGTGGAGATTAGGTCTGCGTAAGTTGAAGCTCCAGTTGTTCGTATGGCCATCTGTCGACTTGAAGTAGGCACGCTCTGGGGAAGTCTGGTGATACAGATTAACGCAAGCAAATACCGTTGCAAACAAGCGTACAATCTCTGGGTCCGTATACCAAGCGCCGCAACGCATGTTGGCTGAGGCGCTGGCGTATCAGCCGGATGTCGGCGCAAACGCACGAGAGACGTACGGAGCAATGGGAAATCTGGGTAGTGGCCGTGGACCTGCTTGACGAATGCTGCATCTTCCGTGATGGAGTGGATGCGATTGAAGATGGATTGTGACTCTCTCCTGAGCTCTGCGAGCACGCTTGACGTGGTTTCCATCATGAAAACGTCCGGGGTTGTGATCGATCTGATTCGGCCATCTGGGTGTCGAAACGTTGACTACCAGCCAGCATGCAGCGAGCGTTGTGACCGCGACAGATGGCGAGTAAGACGTAATAAAACTCTGAGCTGCACGTCCAGGAGCCGGCAGCGACAGCGGCGTCTCGTACGTTTATATCCATTCGTTCGTTTCCGCTCTTTACTAGTTCGTTCTGCTCAAGTCGTCCCTCTTTTTTTTTCCTTCCTTCTCATTTCCGCCCGCGCTGGTCCTCCCAAGTGACCTATGGCGGTTGCTTTCCGCCTCAATCACTCCTTCTCCTGGTCCTTGGCACTCGTTCTTGCTACTCGTTTCATACCTGGTGTCTCCGCGGCTGCTCATGTACTTGCCGGACAACAGCTCGCGCGTGTTCACGACCCAAACGTCATCTTCGATATCAGCGACAATGGCACGATGGTCGTGTACAGCCCCGTCACGGGCGAGCAAATCCCTCAAGGGCTGGCGACGGACGGCAGTGGCTCCGGTTTTTCGACGAGTGCCATTATGTGGATCATATTTTCCTTTGTCGTCGGTGCACCCCTTCTCTTCGCGGGCTTCCGCGGGCGGCGTTTAACCCTTGGTGCCGCGATCGGAGCCGCCGCCGCGCTCGCCAGTAAGCATTCCTTCATGTCTCCGTCTCGACGTTGACCTCGACGACGACCGTAGCTTGGTCCGTCATCGTGAACACCATGGACAATGTCGGTGTCTCCGATGTTGTTCTGACCGCCTGCATTTTGATATTATTCGTCATGGGCTTTGCTTTGGGTTCCTTGGACATGTCCCGCCACGTCGCTATCCTGGTCCTCGGCATTCTTGGTGGTCTGGCTATTGGGGTCCGCATCATCCTGCTGGGAAATGGACTCCTCATCTCAGATCCTGACGCCTTCTTCGTCAACTGGCTCATCATAGGCGTGTGTGGCATTGCTGGAAGCATTCTCGTGTTGTGCAAGCAGAGATACGGGATAGTATGTTGTCCCACCCAGCTCCGCCATGGATGCTTGCTGACAGAATTACTTGGCAGCTTAACGGTTGTGCTTCGACCGGTTCGTTTTTATGTGGCCTCGGGCTCGACCTTGTCGTCAATCAACAATCTGGTATGAGTCGTGGACTTCGTTACCTCGTCGACAGAAACCGCTTTCATGTTTTGGTGCGTCTCGGTTGACGCGTTTGATGACATGTCACTTATCCGCGATTGCAGGACACCGTGACCAACGGATATTCACCACCGATGACGACAGTGATCATTCTTGCAGTATCCTTGGGTGTAACGTACGCCGCATTCTCCCCGCATTATGTAAAAATGAATTCATGAATCTTTGTTCTTCAGTCCAGCTTTTGCATTGGCGCAGTGGAAAGTGTTCACGTATCCCTTTAGTGGAACAAAACACGACACCTTTATCGGATCGCTTTTGGAGCCCCAAGAGGTTCCCCGAGACGAGGAATCAGTAACGGTTCCGGACCGATCTGTGGATATGCCAGATACGCCGACGACCGAGAAGCCGCCCAAACTATCATTATCGGATAATGCCAAGCGAAGCGGATCAAGTTAGGACGTTCTCTTATTTCATTTTGACTGCAATTAGATGAATAACTGGGCTTGCTTTCGTGTGTGGACACTGACCATGACGACGCATTATACGTCAAGCCTTCCATTTCTTGTAGAGCCGTTATAATAACCTCGATGCTGTCGTATTGGCAGTGCTTTTGGTGCTTATTCTATACACACATACCCGCACTCTAGTTAGACTCGTCATTGCATTGCAACATATTCCTGGACCCGAAAGTCCACTAGCGGAAAAAGAGCGGAAGACATGGAAATAACGCGTGTAATGATTTTTCCAAATGGGGAAATTCACATGTTTAAATCCGCGTCGACGGATTTGGCAAGCAGACTAGAATCGAAATCATGAGGGGTTATGAACAGATATCATACCCTGGATGAGCCAGCATTCTGCCAGTACAAGCACCATCATAATCACCATTAGTCTTCCTATCAGTTCCTTGCCATACCCCCTTGCTGTCCATGTCACGAAACGGCGAAAGGAAGCCAGTCGGGTTTGCGACCCACATCACCGCGGGTGGAATCGCAGGCGCGATGGAAGCGGTGCGTACTCTAGATCACAGCGAGGGACAGTGTTCACGTCGCTGCTTGCTAGTTGTGCTGCCAGCCACTCGACACCATCAAGGTGCGCATGCAGCTCTCCAAGTCGGGTAGCGCACCCGGGGTAGGTGCCTATTCATTCCCGACGCAGCCTACACGCTAACGAGAGCGACAACGCGGCAGACGAAACCGCGCGGCGTCATCGCGACTGGCGTCCGAATCGTGCAACGCGAGACCCCGCTGGCGTTGTACAAGGGGCTCGGCGCGGTTTTGTCCGGCATCGTCCCTAAAATGGCCATCCGTTTCGCGAGCTTTGAGACATACAAGGGCTGGTTGGCGGACAAAGAAACAGGGCAGACAAGCGTTGGCAACATTTTCATCGGTACGTTGCTTACCCTTGACAGGAGCGAGCGCAGGGTCTTATACGTGTCGTGCATGTCGATTAGCCGGTCTTGCTGCCGGTACGTCAGAAGCAATAGCCGTCGTCTGTCCCATGGAAGTGGTCAAGATCAGGTTGCAGGCTCAACAACATTCGTTGGTTGACCCGCTTGAAATACCGCGCTATCGTAATGCAGCGCATGCTGTTTACACCATCGTTCGCGAGGAGGGACTTTCGACACTGTATAGAGGTGTTTCGCTTACCGCCCTACGTCAAGCCACGAATCAGGGTGAGACTTGACTTGGAGGGTCGCATGGCATTGTGTTTGGCTAAATCAATGCTGTGACGGAACTGTCAGGCGCGAATTTCACCGCATACCAAGAACTGAAGAAACTGGCACATCGATACCAGCCTCATCTCGCTGAACTTCCCTCGTACCAGCACATGATAATCGGACTTGTGTCTGGGGCCATGGGTCCATTTTCTAATGCTCCTATTGACACTATCAAAACACGTGAGTGGTGCAAGGATGACATGAAACCAGACACACTGACATTTTTGCCAAGGACTGCAAAAAACTACATGGGAGCCCGAGGTCACTGCGGTTCAGCGAATAGCGATCGTTGCAAAGGACATGTGGCGCAGAGAAGGCGCCAGGTCATTTTACAAGGGTATCACGCCGCGAGTGCTTCGCGTTGCGCCGGGACAGGCCATCGTGTTCGCAGTGTATGAGAGGGTTAGGACGGACATCGAGAAGATCAGCGTGTCACCTTCAGATGACCACTATACCGAATGAAGCGAGGGTTATCTATTCAGTATTTAGGCTAGGTGGTTGGTTGGATATTGATTGGTCAAAATACGTATCAGATCAGGGTAAAGGTGATGGTTAGGAAGATATGGTCGAGGCCAAGGGCAAGAAGCAGGCTAAATGTGGCCAAGCTCCGTTTACGTACGTGTCCCCCGGCTCTTGTGGGATCTCCAGAAAGCTCGAGAGCTTGTTTCATTTGGTCAAAAGCCATGGTGATAAGAATGGAGAGGATGTGCTAATCACTTTCACTAATATTGATAGCGTGACCATGTGACCATGTGACCGATGCTGAGATATGAAATTCCCACGGGCGATAAACATCGGTACACAGTAGCGCAGAGGTTGCTTGGCTCAAAGAAGACGACCGTCCTTTCTCTCTCTCGTCCGGCGCGTTTGTTCACCCATTTCTTCCCTTGACGCGTCTCACATCGTGCGCGATGGCATCTTGGAGCCCTCAGCCTGCAGGATTGCAGGAAATCCTGCAGACCATACGCGATTCCACCGACACACAAAACAAAGTTCAAAAAGCTATCACTCTTGTACGACTACCTCCCTTCTTTGTCCCGATCTTCTCGTGTTCACCTCAGTTTTACACAGAAACTCAACAGCTTCACGCGTGTACCAGACTATATAGCATATCTGGCCCACATCTTGGCTGCCTTGCCACAGGAGGAGGACCAGATTCGAACAATTGCTGGTTACCTCCTCAAGAACAATGCCCACCTGATTCTTAAGGTCTCCCCAGATGTAGCAGGATATGCTAAAGCTGCCGTGCTTTCTGCTTTCAACGACCCATCCGCCTTGGTCCGCACCGCTGCTGGCCAAGACATCGTGGCATTCCTAGGGGTTTTGGAACCGAGGAACTGGCCAGATTGTCTCGAGCAACTCGTGGGTATGCTAGATGATCCAAATCGCCAAGAGGTGAGTTTATAACTACTCGAAACGTGTGCCACCTCATCCGCGAGCTGCGTCGTTTGTTCGGAATCGTGTCCCGTTCAATACGGCAGATTTATATTCTCGGCCGAGTGCCGTGATGTGCCTGCATCGCAAATTTTACCTCCGAGGGCCTCGCATGTCCCCTCAACTGTTACAAACTTTCCATTCCTTATGACATTGCTGAGACTGCGTACTGAACTCCCAACGTAGGCTGCTTTCAGTGTCTTTGAAAAAGCTTGCGAGGATTTCCCGCGGAAACTGGACATTGAGATCAATGGAACCCGCCCCCTTGACTTCATGATCCCAAAGTTCCTCATGCTGTCAGAACACCCCTCGCCTAAAATGCGCTCACACGCCGTCGCTTGCTTATCATATTTCGTGCCGATCAGTTCCCAGTCTCTTTTTGCTCACATCGATACATTCATCGCATGTCTATTCAAGCGCGCATCGGACGACGATCATTCTGTTCGCCGCCATGTCTGCCAAGCTCTCGTATTACTCCTCGCCGCTCGGCCCGAGAAGCTCATGCCGGAGATGGCAAATGTCGCGGAGTACATGTTGTACTCGACAAAGGACAAGAACGAGAGTGTCGCATTGGAGGCTTGTGAATTCTGGTTGACGTTTGCCGAGGACCCCGAGCTTGCTCCGTACTTGCATCCCCTCCTTGGTCGTGTAGCTCCAGTGCTCCTGGATTGCATGGTATACGGTGAAGACGATCTATTATGGCTCGAGGGTGACACGGAAGACACCACCGTTCCAGACAAGGAGAGCGATATAAAACCACGCCATTATGGTGCCAAATCTCATGGACTGGAACGCGAAGGAGCAGAGACTGCTGAAGACGCGGCCAAGCGCGGTGTGTACGGCCAGGAAACAATAGACGATGATGATGATGACTATGACCTGGACGACGAAGACTTTGCTGATGAAATGTCAACGGAGTGGAATCTTCGGAAATGTGCTGCTGCTGCTTTGGATGTACTGGCTGTCAGGTTCGGTGCAGACCTTATGAACGTCCTCCTTGCTCCCTTGAAAGATAAGCTATGGAGTCCAGAATGGCTACAAAGGGAGAGTGCAATATTAGCTTTGGGTGCTATGGCTGAAGGTGAGGTTGACTTGATGTGTCCTGCCAGTTCAAGGCTCACGGAATAATCAGGCTGTATTGATGTCATCGAGGAACACCTGAAAGTTCTTATCCCTTACTTGCTCAATACGCTGAATGATCCCAAGGTACGTTAGGCAATCCATGGACCCAGTTCATCTCTGATATTCACTCTCCGTAGCCCCTTGTTCGTTCGATCACCTGTTGGACGTTGGGTCGTTATGCAAGTTGGTGCACGCAGCCAATATCGGAAGAACACAAGAACCGATACTTTATCCCCACGATGGAAGGTGTACGTATGGAATCCACACCATTCTTTGTTGGCTCATGCCTTGACCAGCTTCTTCGAATGGTTTTGGACGACAACAAACGAGTACAAGAGGCTGGTTGCAGCGCGTTTGCAACGCTCGAAGAGGATGCTGGTGCTGAACTGTGCCCCTACCTTGAGCCAGTTCTGCGTAACCTGGTTTTCGCGTTCCAAAAGTACCAACACAAGAACATGCTTATTCTGTACGATGCAATCGGCACCCTCGCCGACGCTGTGGGACGTGCATTGTCAAATCCCCAGTATGTAGAGATATTGATGCCTTCACTCACTGGTCGATGGAACAAACTGCAAGACGACGATGACGACTTGATCCCCTTGCTTGAGGTAACATCTCCTTGATCTGATGTGAGTGGTACTTACATGCTAGGTAGTGCCTTTCCTCAGTTGCAATCGCTATGGGGCCGGGATTCGCACCATATGCACCTCTTGTTTTCCAGCGATGCGTCAACATCGTCCATCGATCTCTCCTTCAGTACCAAGCGTACCAGCAGAATCCTGACTTGGATGAGCCCGACAAGTCCTTCCTTGTCGTATCGCTAGATCTCCTTTCAGGTCTGGCGCAGGGTTTGGGTGCCACTCTGGAGCCTGTCATCTCACATACGCAACCCAATCTTCTCACGTTGCTCACTGTTTGTCTGAAGCACCCACAAGCACCTGTACGTCAGTCGGCCTATGCACTTGTTGGCGATTTGGCGATGGGGTGCTTCACCCTCTTGCGGCCCCACCTTCCTGCCATCATGGCAGAGCTTATCCAACAGCTCGACCCTGAGCCCAAGGTGGAATTTGTCAGCGCTTGTAACAATGCTGCATGGTCCGTTGGTGAAGTGGCGCTGCGCCACGGCCGAGGTAAGGTTTTGTGGGGCCGACTATCTCCTATTCATTTCCCGCTTCCATAGATGATCCCGAGTTCCAACAATGGGTTAATCCCTTGATTGCCCGTCTCATTCCAATTTTGCTACACCCGAAGGCACCCCGTAGTCTCCACGAGAATGCTGCTGTGTCGATTGGCCGAATCGGTCTTATGCATCCCGCCCTCGTTGCACCTCACCTGCCCGAGTTCGCTCAAGCATGGTGTCAGGCATTGTATGAGATTCGTGATAATGAAGAAAAGGATTCCGCTTTCCGTGGTCTCTGCACCCTCGTCCAGACAAACCCCGCTGGTATCGCCAAGGTTGGTTGATCTCGGGGTACTCTGTGGTCAAAGATTGATGATATTGCCGTGTCTATAGAGTTTGTTGTGGTTCTGTAACGCCGTCGTCCGATGGAATAACCCCTCCCCGGAGCTCAACGCAATGTTTCAACAGCTACTGACGGGATTCCGGAACCATGACGTTGCTGGGTGGCAGGCTCAAGTGGGTTCCTTCCCACCAGCCATCCAAGACAGGCTTGCGACGCGATACGGGGTGTAATCGGGATCTCCCTTTATAAAATCTTCACGATCTTATCCACGACTTGCGTACACGATCCAATGTACTCCTACGATCCAGACGTCCCTCCTGTAACTCGGCGTATTCCCCCTGTTGTCACCCTTGTCTTTCTACCATTTGTGCCGACCATCGATTGGATCTGTTGCCTGCCGCCCCCTTTCCCTTTTATTTTCTTCCGCGTTTTCTACGTAGTATTAGTAACAGTAGCATTTCTGGACCGCTCAAGTCCGGTTCGTGCGTTGTCTTGGCCCCATCTGCAGTTACACGCAGTAATTAGTTCGTCCTAGTTACCACCAGTTACCGAACGCCTAGTTGGTTCACACATACGTACATACCTCTCTCTTCCCTCACCTTCTTTACCTTCTTTGTGTTTAAAAAAACGTTTCTCAACGACACGCACATATTTCTGTAGTAGATAGCAGTAGATACAATTTATCGGGCAACACACCAACACTTGGATATTCGCACACCCATGGCGAGATGCGCGCTCTCATTAGACAGAGAACATGGTCGAGTCCCAACTGCGTTTTACAAATAAAGGGGAAAGCGAAAAACGCCAAAAAAGCATCACCAGATCGACTGGACAACCCACTCTAGAACCGCCTCCGCGACCCATACCCCCGTCGATCATCCATCCCCAGTCCGGATAACACGCCATGTCGCCCACGGAACTTGTATGCCTTGTAGCCATACGCCCCGCCGACGCACACCCCCGCAAGAAAGAGCAGTTTAATGATCCAGCCGAGCCACGAACCGCGCGCGCTGCCGTCGGTGTTGCGGCCGCCAAAGAGACGGCTGGACGAGGTGAGCTTGTTGAGCGGGGCGTCTTGGGAGGAGAGCACGGCCGAGTGGGTCGTGATCGAGATGACGCTACATGGCGCAGAGTGCGGATGGGATGTGAGTAAGGCTGTCAACGAAGACGAGGTACGAAAGGGGAAGGACGTACTCGTGCGCGTCAAAGACTTCGCCTGTCAGCGCGGACACGCCCAGGTACGGCGACAAGGGCAGACTGATGCCGTCGATGCGGAAACAGTCGGTCCAGTCGTCCCCTGCAGGGTGACATGAGTCGATCAGACCAACCACGGATCACATCGCGTGTACGTACAGGCTTTGTAGTGGACCTTGACCTAAGTAGCGTCGCATGAGTCTGGTTATGCATGCGCTATCGATGGGTGCATGACTTACGTCGAGATAAGAGTCTTTGACGTATGTCAACTTCAACTTGGTGACCACGTTCGTGCGCCGGATGTTCGCCTGTCCGTCCATTCAGATGCTAATTAGGCACCGGCTGCCAGGAGGTCGACGTACCGAACATGATCCAATACTGTTGGCATCGCCATCATGCGCGTGATCGTAAGGTGTCTGTCCATCGCCAAGCATGGCCACGATACGAGGGAACCCAAACGAATGTCGTGAATTGGCATAACTATGCAGGCTGCGCGTCAACATGAATACGTCCGCATCGAGTACAATGCTCACGTGTCCACAAAGATACCCAGGCCCTCAAACCTGTCTGCAGAGGGGGGAATGACATGGGCGCAAGGTCAGCGTGCTGAGATACGTGTAAACGGACCTTTGTTCCCGAACACGGGCCCAGGTTGTGTCCGTTCCGTCGTGAGCCAAATTGCCATCCCGTCGCCATACAGGTGGCTCGATGCCCCAGAGACCTACGCGCGGGGATAAGAACATGAGTCGATGTGGCGCACCGACAAGGAGAGGGAAACGCGAACCTTGAATTCGATCTCAATCACATAATTGGTCGAGCTCAATGGGAGACGGGACCACAGCCATCCCTGAAAGACAGAGACGGGAGACGTCATGTCGGCAATCCGTAAGCCCACTCCCCTAATAAACCCAAAAACAGACGGTGGTGCCTACCATTTGTGATGGAACGGCTCTCGTCAGACGGATATGTTTGTTGGTGTTCTATCACAGCGGTAACCCAGGCAAGCGGGTATGTCATGAGTAGTATGCCCCGCACGTAAAAAGTGCCACGACGTACAACATACGCATCTGCGCCAAAGTCCCACCACCTGTCGTGGAGTAATCAATACGCGTAGTCCCTTCCGACCACGTGTACACATACCGGTTTTGCAGGTCTTCATCAATGTACGGCGGATGTATCGAATGGGTGCGTAATTGAACGGTCTGGAAAGGGTATGGCGAATAAGCATATATTCGACGGCCCGGCAAACACTCCTGAGTGGGTTTCCGGGGAAACGGAACTCGAGCACGGCGGTTCGTGTCGTAAAGAAAAGAGTAGGGAGCTCACCCGCTCGATGGTCCTGTTCGCCACCTTGGTATCCACAGCGGCATACACAGAAGGAAGCGTGGTCAAAAGGGAGAGAGAAAATGCTAAGGAAAGCGCGGCGAAGCACCGCGTCGCCGACAGCATAATGGAACGACTTTTTGGGTTAACTTCAAGGTCGTGACTTTGAATGAGCGGATCGGCGAGCGTTGTCGACGGTTAAAAAAGTCGGTGAACGGTGTCGAGGATGAGTTTGCCGGGAGGATTACCGAAATGTAGTACAAGGCTCGTTTCCCACACGACAAAACGTTCAAATGTCCTCTAGGGCTCATACTACGTATTTGGTCGTGTAGAGTAGGAAAAAAAAAAAAACTATCGACATCGTTCAACCTCCCATCGTTCATTGGCGACAGAAATGCTAAAACATGTCATACGTGCAAAACCCCACTCATGCTGGTAGCTCAAACTTTTGTCCTTGCAGTACTCTGCATCGCCGAAAACACGCACACGGAAATGAAGAACACACCATAAGTGCGGATCGAGGGGAGGGGCATGGAGAGACGCACTTTGTGAAGTAAACATAAAAGAAGTCGAGATACAGCCCCGTCTGCACGAGTCCAGCTACGATAACGATGGGATCTATCATGTCTTCGGTAACGTATCTGCAACGCGCGAGACACACAGCAGTGAGCACCACCAGCACGTGTCCGCACGACTCACATACCTATATATCCAGTTGGGAATGTATAACGCCCTGTAGATACCAAGCGCGGCAAGGTAATGCGTCGTGATCGTCTCCGCCTCGCCTGTCCGTTGGAGCATAAACAGCTGGGGGAAAATGGCGACCGCCTCGAGATATATGGAGAAGGTCCACATCACCTCCGTGACGGAGAAGCGGTAATTGAATATAAGCGCAAGGAGGAAACAGGGTCCAAGCAGGTACTGGATCTTGAACATGTCAATGGATGGGTCATGCGTGGGCCTACGACACAGTGCGTATGTCGTCAGTAGTGCGGGATAGCAAGAGTGCGTGACTAACCGGAAGCGGTACTTCATGAGATAGAGGATGTAACAGCTACTCGCAATGAAGAAGATCTTCATGATAAAGTTGTATAGCGAAATCCAGTGGAGGAAGAGGTCAATGTAGCGCATGAGGAAGACGAGCACGTAGAGTGCCTGTGTCTTGAACGAGATGCCTGTGCAAGCAAAGTCAGTGCCCGTCACTGCACGCAGACACGAATAGACACACCTCGGCATGATCTGGTGGTCTGTATTTTGTGCACAAGGATGAATATGGAGGCCAGGTGGGCCAAATCCCCTGTCAGCGCAGGTCAGCGGGTTTGCAAGATGAACGAGCGTGCACGGACCCAGCAAGCGGAAGATGTTCATGGCCAGCAGCGGTTGAATGCGACGAGCGAGTTCTCCAACGAAGAGCGAGTGTCGTGGTCAAACAAGGTTGGCTCCGCGACGAAAACCGACGTGTCCTTCGGCACACTACAAAGGTGGACATGATGATGTAATTCACTCCCACGCTTCCTCTCCTCCCCCAGGTGAGTCTCCCGTTTCTACGCTGCCTGCGACGATGTTCTAGTAAAAGGGTCGACCCACCGATGGTCCTCTCTGTTCACGCTGCCCACGAACCCATTCAAAGCGTCTGATGCCCGATGCACAGTCAAGGTCACACTGTGGCGTTGTTAAGGCCAGACCGACATGTACGACTCTCAATTGACTAGCGTGGCTTGGAGCACAAGAGCCCGTTGGCAAAGGCAGAGCCATCATTTTACGCGTTCACCAGCCGAGCCCGCGCAGACGAGGTGCTTTCTGCCGTGGGCGGTCACTAGACGTGGTTTCCTTTACAAACGCGACAATGTGTCGTCCATTCTGGACGGCAGTGCACGCCAAAAGCGTTCACGCAAGAGAAGACTGCGTTCTGGGCGCGTGGTTGCGTGCATATAGTATGCAGGAGCGTGGGTGGCACCGGGCAGTTGGGGTGCTTCGGGCGAGATATGAGATCACGCTGGCTGCCTCGTGCAGTTCTGAGCTTTTCACATCTTCTCGATGCGCATGTATGCAATGCTGACTGGTTTTCATTTGGCAGATGTCCGGTGCGGTGTTTCAATTCGCGTGTTGGACTTACCTCCCGGACTTTGCAACTCGCCAAGTGCTTTCTGTGATCCACCGACTTTCTCAAAGGGCATTCGCGATCCCTCCCCCGCCACCACGATCACCCGTTTACGTTCGGCACTACCGATATACCTATACTGTCGTTGTGCTCTGTTACCTCACATACAACTTTATTGATGCCTCGAGTGGGCTTCCCAAGAACTTTTATGAACTCCTCGGGGTCAGCTCACGTTCAGACGAGGGCGCGCTCAGGGCTGCATTTAGAGCCTTTGCAAAGAAGAATCATCCAGACCGGATAGGGCCGGAAGGAGAAGCGCTTTTCATTGAGGTGCGGGACGCATTTGAAGCACTTAAAGACCCGGTTGTTCGGTTCGCCTATGATAGGTGAGGGAGTCGTGTTGGTGCATTTGGTGAACTGAAATCCACGACTATTCAAAGGTTTGGACCGGATGTACTCCGCTGGCAGGACTGTACGACCATGAAGGACTACCTGAGACGGGGTCTACTGAATTCCTTGCCACGCCATATCATGACTGGCATAGCACTTTTTTTGTTTTCTGTGGTGGGCAAGCAAAGCCCGATTGCAGCTGTGTGTATTTGCTTATCCAGAGATGAATTAGACGAATCTGATAGTGGTATACAGTGGCGATATCTGCTGTTCGTAGGCATGTTCGCGCTTGAGTTGTACCTGATGGTCGCTCCCTCATCCACACTACCCGGAGCTTCTGCATTTGTTGACCAGGTACCATCCCAGTGGATGCTGTTCGAAAGCCTCTTTCCGCGACGGGTAGCATATCAGCACATTCTGCTGTTGCACCAAGTGTTCCTGTTCATGTCGGTTGCGGTATCAAGGGTGGCACCTGTACTGTTTGCTGGCATGCTGCAGGTCGAAGGGGAGATGGAGGCGGGAGCCGTGAGAGCAATGGGGGGAAGGATTGGGGAGCTGACGAAAGGAGTCGAAAGAGAAAGTGAGTATTTGGGTGGCTTTCCGTCTCGGTCTTCCGTTGACAAATGGCAGTATGGCTGATGCTGAACACTGAGTTGCACGCCGTTCACGACACGACTGTATCACCCGGAGAGACGGCGAGCGCAGACGAGTTTCGGATGGAAGTGTTGATGCGGGAGATGGAGGACATGGTGGTGGAGAACAAGCTCAAGAGCGAAGTGGGCCCGATGCGGAGTGCATGGGACAAGGCAGTCGAGAACAGGGTTCGTGCACGGTCCATGTCTTTGTAAGCAATATCAAATTCATGCCGTCATGCGGATGCCGCGCGGAATGTATGTGACTGTATGTGACAGGGATATCACACGATCGGAGTGTGATGATCGAAAGAGCGCTGCTGATTGGCTAGCTTGTTCGCCGCGTTCCATCTTATCTTCCCCCCTGTCAAGATCCGTGTGGCCCGATAAGGAAATATATGCCACACGTGCCCAGGGTTTCTTTGTGTACTTACATGTTGAGGGTGGTATTTCAGTTCAGCCTCTACACAAAATTTGATTGTCTCCCTCTGCCCCTGCTGCATCATGTCACACTTGAATGTGGCACAAGCTGCGTCATCATCGACATCCCGCCCAAAAAGCAGACTCACAAGAGACGGCGCTGCCTACCTCACAAGCACGTCTTTTCTCCTCTCCCAGCTACTGTCCTCATCTAGTGATCATCAGATTATGCCCGCACAGTCAACTCTTACCCACAACGAGATGAAAAACAGCAAATTCTTGCCGCCCTGCGCACTATCCCCGGCAATGAAGCATTTACTGTGCAAAAACTCGCCAACTGGTTTGCGCGCCATCGCAACCCCTCAGGTGCCCGTTTTCAACCCCCTCTCACTGCCCCAACTCACTTCCCCGCGCTCGCAGGCGAACCGCACACACGTGTCTTGGTCGACGACGAGACTATTCGTGAGTCCATTCACGCGCATACAGCCATGCCACTCACCTTCGTGGACAGTCTTTCCCAAGCTCACCCCGATGCACCTCCAGCAGCTCCGCGTACTTTACAAAAAACGGACTGACCCATCAGAAAGCATCATCACATTTTGGGCAGACCGTATCAAGGCAGAGAGAGTAGAAGTGGCGGCGTGGATTCAATACCAGCAAGAAAAGGCAAAAGAGGATGACGTCCGTGCAATGCCCGAGTCACCAGAGATTCCATTGCAACAGCTGGTGGGGGACCTTGTCAGTGATAGTGCAAGTGTCTCGCCCACCATGTCCGAGTTCCCACGCCCCCACTTGCCAACTCCGGCAAAATCGCCATCAATATCTCCTCAGACAAGGATGCCGTCATTGCCACCGATAGCCGTCAAGGTTGAAGAGCCTCGACAGTGTTTATCGCCCGTGTCGTCACTGGGCACCCCTTCTATCTTGAATCCGAGACCGGGAATTTGTCCCTATCCCAACGAGCACCGTTCAGCGCTTGACGTTTTCCCACCGTTGACAAGACACCTCCTCCAAGCGGTACGTTGATCGAATCCTAGCGTTGGATGCTGTGTATTCAGCCAGAAACAGGCAAAATTATCCCCTCTTGGGACGGCTGTACCTAACACCATTGGACGACTCAATCCCAACAAGACGTTGACAGCAAGTATCAGAGACAGCCTCCTACCTGACGCAATTCCCAGCGAGCAACCACCCAGGACGGTGGACGAGTTTTCTGCCAAGTTTGCAAAGGTCGAGAACATGATCGAAGCGTTTATGAAAAAGTATGAGAGTGGTCAGCTTGTAAGGCTCGGCTGGGATTCGAGTGCGTCGCTTCTTCTTTATAAGTAAAGCCAGACGCGATGCTGATGTTTCCCAGGTCTGAGCAGGTCTGCATCATGATGGTTTCCATGACAAAATGCTATCTCTGCTCCATCATACTTAGTGTACTGTATTTTTATATGGCTGGATGAATATACAAGTATAATGACAACAAGGTTGCCAACAAAAGTGTGGTGATTGAGTGTCGGAAGTCGGGTGTTGCCGATCGAGGTGTGGACAATGGACGGAAGTAGAATATATGCATCCTGACGTCTATCCCCGACGTCTTTCCCCAAACCACCATGGCAGACAGCAACATCGCCGTCGCCCTTGTCTCCAAACTCCCAGATACCCCACTCACCTCCCCCCCCATTCCTTCTACCCCCCTTCGCGTCCTCTCAGAATGCCACAGAGGCTCCATATCTACTACCAGGACGTCCCTCACCGAGTCGAGCACGCAAGACCTCGACGAGCCTCTTATTCCTCTCCAGAGAGCGCGCCCGAGAGCAAACTACAAGCTTGCCGATTTCATCATTCAACGAACTTTGGGGACGGGGAGCTTTGGGCGAGTACACTTGGGTCAGTCCTTTGTTTCAGAGTCAAGAAGCAGTTTCGTGTTTTCTCACCTTCATCCTACAGTGCGAAGCAAGCATAACCTGCGTTTTTATGCCATCAAGGTCTTGAGCAAGGACAAGATCGTCAAGACAAAGCAAGTCGAACATACGAATAATGAAAAGACGATTCTAGAGGCTATCCAACATCCTTTTATCGTCAATCTCTGGGGCGCGTTTCAAGACGACTCCAATCTGTACATGGTTATGGACTATGTGCCCGGAGGCGAACTGTTTACCCTTTTGAGGAGATCGAACGTCTGTCCCTGTTTTTGCTTTCTTTTGCTCGTTTGTTGAAACGATTTGCTAGAGGTTCCCTGATCCGGTGGCCAAGTTTTATGCGGCAGAGGTGGCCCTCGCCCTTAATCACTTGCATTCGCTTGATATCATCTACCGTGACCTCAAACCTGAAAACATCTTGCTCAACCACGACGGCCATATCAAGATAGCCGACTTTGGCTTCTCGAAGCGTTGTTCGTCCGTGACGTGGACGTTGTGTGGAACACCTGACTACCTTGCTCCCGAGGTGTGTGCGTTCTCTAGTCGTCGTCGGCCTATTCACTCGGAATCTAGATTGTCGGGCAGCAAAGATACAACAAGAGCGTGGATTGGTACGCCCTTGGTGTGCTCATTTTTGAGATGCTCTCCGGTCTCCCTCCGTACCACCAGCCCGACCAGAATACGGTGGCCTTGTATGAAAAAATCTCGCGTGGACCGACGTTTATACGGTGGCCCCCTTTCCAGGTCAATGCAACTGACCTCATTCTCAAACTCATGGAGGGTGATCCCTCACGGCGGTATGGTAACCTGCGGCATGGTGCCGGGGACGTGTTCGCGCACCCCTGGTTCTCCGAGGTCGATTGGGTCAAGCTGAGGAATAGGGAGATTTCCGCACCTTACTTGCCCAAGATCAGCGGGGACGGCGATGCCAGCGCGTGTGTACCATCTTATCGACGTGTGTCGTTGGCGGCTCATTTCTTGTATAGGTTCGAAAAGTACCCCGAGGACAATGCATCCGCATTGTATGGCCGACCTGCACCGGATCCCTGGGGGAGTTTTTTCCCCCACTTTGAACATACAGCTGTGCATGGCACTTGTTGAATGAATGTTGCTTCGTTGTTGTTGTTTTTTTTTTGTCTTTGCATTGTGACACTCTGCATACCCACAACTCCCTGTCGATATCATGTTGTACTGTTTCAGAATGTTGTAATCGTTTGTATGATGAATATTGTCTGTTGGATACTAGGACGGCTGTTTGTCCGGGACAAACAGGAAACATCATGTCGCAAAAATATGGTCGAGGAAGACAGCGCCGCACCCATTTCACCCACAACGACCGACGTTCTCGAGGGGCTCCATTTCTCTACACGTCCATTGTCGATAACATCCATAACACTCCCTCCTCGTCTTCAAATCTTGCAAAACCGTCCTGGATCCGTAGAGATCGCCTTTTTTTTCCCTGAGCTCGGCTGCGCATCACCCTTTTCCCGCTTGCTTTTAAGAGCCTCTGTTGGAGAGGAGGACTCGGAACGAGATCGACCTTGCTAGGGTGTGTCTCATCCTCGTCGTGGCAGTGACGTGGACTGGAGGGGTCGTACAACAAGATGGCCAAGAAACACGCCCAGGCGGCACACACGGCTCAAAACGGCACGGGTTCGGCCCAGCCCAGCGATACCAGCGTAAACGTGTCTCAAGACCAAGTCGCGCGCGAGCGTGTGCAGATGCTCGTCGAGCGGCAGGCTGAACTGGATGGTGTGCTGGGTAGGCATGACGACATGGTGCGTGGCCCTGCCTCTTTTTGTGTGCCGGGGTGCTTAGATGTGCGTTGTGGGGCGATGGTGCATGCAGGTCCGCGAGGTGTTTCATCTCGAGCAGTTTGTGACATTGCTCGACTACGATCCCAAGGTGGACTGTTCTGCATGCGTGCGTTTAGTTGGTGTACTCACGCGTGTGTCTAGGTGGCAAAACAGGACGACTCCGTCGTGTTTCAAGAGGTGTGTCATGTTGCTGGCCATACTATGTCGTTGACTCAACGCGCATCGGTTCCTTCTCTAGTATAAAGCGAAATATGACCTGATCGAACGTGCTGCTGCTGCCGCGGGCCCATCGCGGGCTACACGTCGCGCACACACCCAGCGTGTCCTCGATCTGACACTCTCGTCCCCTATCAAGAATGCCCCTGGTGCCTCGGCAAAGACGGACGTGCGCCGCGTGCCACCTCACGTATCACAGACACCCACCGTCCTATCGTCGAAAGCCAAAGGAAAGCAAAAGGCGGTCGAACTCCCCATGGAAAATGCCAGCGTGAGTATATCTGCGCCAAACGGGACAGCCAAGGCTCGCCCTCGGCCACGCGTCCTCCCGGCGCATCAGCCAAAGCCCGAGCCACCGTCCATCTCGGCGTTTCAGACACTCAAGCGTACAAGTACCCTGGCGTCGTCGCCCCCTTCGTCTCCTATTGTGAAGAAGAAACGCAAGTCTGCGGTGGGCTTGGATGAGAGCAGGAGTAGCACTTTACAGCCACGTCGGTCGGGGCGCCTCGAAGGGCCGAGTAAACCTCCTGAGCCACGCCTCACCGCACATCCTTCCACGAACTCACTCTCGCACGGTCCTGACGAACCACCATCTATTCCTCGTACGTCGTCTATCAAACGCGTGCGACTGATCGTCCGCAAGCCTCCTCCGTCCTATACGAACCCGCGCCAAAAACCGCCTCCTCCCAAGTTCACATCAAACCTCACCGACTTTTTGTCCTCTTACACGTCACTCGACGAACAAGAGCTAACGCCAGAAACGCTCGAGACGCTCGCACAAAATGAGGCGGTGTTGCGAGAAAAGCTCGATAGATTGCATAAACAGGGGCGGTTCGTGCCTTTTATGTATGGCGAGTCGTTCAAGGGGCTGGTAGCTGGGAAAGGGTCGCCTGCACCTGTACTCGCAATCACGGCAAACCCGAACGCGCGGGACCCGAGGCGGTCCAAAGACATGTGGGAGCATATCGTCGAGACGATCGTGCACCGCGGTCGGCATAGTGGCGGGGGAAGCGGTTTCCTCATACGGGGACGGTACATCGCCGCACAAGTGGCGAATCGGATACAAGCGTATTGGGATCAGTCGGTCGTGAGGGAAGACAGGGCGAGGGTGCAGGAGGAGAAGCGGCTGAGAGCGCTGGCAAAGGCAACGGTCAAAATGGTGGTAACAGAGTGGAAAAAGGCCGTCTTTGTGAGTGTGTCGTCACCTTTTGTTCGGGGCCGGGTATTGATGGCGTTTTTGGTAGTATATACGAGAGCAAGAGCGGCAGCGAGCAGAGGCGGAGGAGATGCGCCGAGGCCATGAGCATCTCGATGCAATTTTGGACCAATCGGGACAGATATTGGAGACTCAGCAGGTCGATCTTTCGAGAGGCGATTTGTCGCGATCGCGGAGCCGTTCGAGCAGCCTGTCGGCAACACACTGGGAACAAGAGTCAACAGGAACAAGCGAAGGTGACGAAGAGCATGATGGTGAGGAGAACGAGCACGAAGAAGAGGGGTCTGGAGCGGAGAGTTCGGAAGAGTTTGCTGGTGTAGGAATGTTGGAGGATGCCGATCACGATCACTATGCCGATGCCGGTGAAGATGGAGACGGTAGAGCGCTAGACGAGAGTGAGGAGGAGACCAGCGAGGAGGATAATGACGAGACGACGCATGCGTTGCTAGGGCCAACACACCGCAGAGACGATGCCGTACCCACGTCGCCCTCGCCTGACCGAGCCGACGCCGACGTGGTGATGGAACTGGAAGTGCGAGCGCGTTCCCCGTCCGAGTTTAGTACTGATGCTGCGACGTTGGCCAACCAGCCGATGATGTTTGAGGACGCGGTGGCATCGCCGAGCGTGCCTTCGGATATGGACTCGATCGTGCGGACGCCGACACTAGGGGAAGCACGTTCGCCAGCGCTGGAGTGCTTTTATGATTATCCTATGCAAGACGATCCGTCCCCTGCGTCGAGCGTCATCGATCATGACCTTATCAAGGACGGTGATGTTCCGATTGTTGTAATCAATGGGCATGCGGTCAATGGTTCCAAGAAGGATATGGACGCGAAGCGGGACGTGAAGCAAAACGTGGTGGACGTGCGGGAGAACTCAGTTGAGGACGGGGACGCGTCGCAACCTCCACCCGAGCGTGTTTTCGATGGCGCGGTCTCTATCAAGGTGCAGCACGCAGAGGTGGCGGCAGAGGTGGATGCGCCAATGGAGGACGTCCACGACGACGACGAATTTGCCCGCATCCCAGAGTATCTGAACCCATTCGCGGTCGCGCCTGTCGACTGGTCTCCCGAGGACAAGATCAAGCCGCCGTTGCTTCTCCGTGGAGTACTCCGTCCTTACCAGCAGAGTGGATTGGAGTGGCTCGCTTCGTTGCATTCTAATAATCTGAACGGTATCTTGGCGGACGAGATGGGGCTTGGGTACGTTTTGGTACGAATGAGCGATATACACGTCACTAACGACTTCGGGCTCGGAATAGGAAAACGATTCAGACGATTGCGTTGCTTGCGCATTTGGCATGTGACCGAGGTATATGGGGACCACATCTCATCGTACGTCACGTGGCTTCTTTGGTTGATGGAGTCTCACGACTGATGGTTATCTAGATCGTTCCTACGAGCGTCTTGCTCAACTGGGAGATGGAATTCAAAAAGTTTCTCCCTGGCTTCAGGATTCTCAGTTATCATGGGAGTACCAAGCGCCGGAAAGAACTACGACAGGGATGGTATAACAAGCACCACTTCAATGTCTGCATCACTTCGTATACGCTTGCGAGTCGGGACGCGCACATTTTCAAGCGCAAGATGTGGTACTACATGATCCTCGACGAGGCGCACATGATCAAAAATTTCAGGTCGCAGCGGTGGAATATCCTGCTCATGTTTCGCTCCTTTCGGCGGTTGCTCCTCACAGGCACGCCATTGCAGAACAACTTGACGGAATTGTGGGCTCTCTTGCAGTTTTTGATGTCTGGCACCAACTTCGCCAACCTAAAAGAGTTTGGGGAGTGGTTCTCGAGTGCGTTTTCTTATCTGCTGCGTTGAAATTGGGGATTGCCGACGTCTCACATTATGTAGATCCATTGGAGAAAGCGATTGAGATGGGCACCATGCTGGATGATGAAAACTTGCAGCGCGTGTCGAAACTACACACTGTCTTGCGGCCGTATCTCCTCCGTCGACTTAAACGGGACGTTGAAAAAGAGCTTCCAAGCAAGTACGAGCACCTCGTCCTCTGTCCACTCTCCAAGCGGCAACGTTTCTTGTACGATGAGTTCATGTCGCGTGCCCACACGCGTGAGGCACTCGGGTCGGGCGTGTATCAAAAGATTGCCAACGTTTTGATGCAACTTCGCAAAGTGTGCAATCATCCCGATCTCTTCGAGGTCCGGCCCGTCGTCACATCGTTTGCCATGACACGCTCTGCTATCGCCGACTTTGAGATCAAGGAACTGCTCGTCCGACGGGAGCTGCTCAGGGTGGAAGACGAGGAGCGGGTCAATCTCGACTTGTTTGGGCTGCGATTCGTGGACAAGCAAACCATGCCGCTCGTGTCTGCGCTGGAGACGCGTCGTTTGGATGCCACACATCGACTGCCGCTCGTATCAGAGATGCCTGGAGAACCACCGCCAAAGGATATGCGGACCGTTGCAGGCTATCGCACATGGCGCCATTATCAACAGCGTGTGCAAAAGGTGGCTCGGTGGGCTCAGACTGGCTACGTCAACCGCTTGCGGTGTACTCGGACGCCGATATACGGACAGGAGTTGCTGAGAACTGTCCAGGGGTGTTACCAGCCCATCTTGCCGCTGCCCGCTGTCGACCTAAAAACGGCGTACTTGGGCACGGTGACTACCATGAACGCCATGGTGAAGTCATACGAGCAACGTACGGAAGACATGTCGGGTCTCATTGACAAGTTCGCGTTTGCGACGCCTGCAGTGGTTGCGCTGGATCTTGCCCGCGTAGCGCTTGGTGGGTACGAGGAGGCGATCATGTCTTGTTCCCCCAGGTTCGACGACGTCTTGCACCGTTCCAGCGTCAAACTTCAGGTCGCATTTCCCGACCCGTCGCTGTTGCAATACGACTGTGGCAAGCTGCAAGAGCTGAGTCGATTGCTGCGGCAGAAAAAGGCAGAGGGACATCGGATACTGATTTTTACGCAAATGACGCGGGTATTGGACATTCTCGAGACATTCCTCAACTTTCACGGTTATCTCTATCTAAGACTGGACGGCGCGACCAAGATCGAAGATAGGCAGTACATCACGGAGCGGTTTAATGCGGATGCGAGGGTCTTTTGTTTCATCTCGTCTTCGCGGTCTGGTGGTGTCGGTATCAAGTGCGTGTTTCGGATTTCTCTCGCATTGCGTTGTGTGGGGTATTGACTCGGATCCGTAGTTTGACTGGGGCGGATACGGTCATATTTTATGACAGCGACTTCAATCCTCAGATGGATAGACAATGCGAGGACCGGTGAGCGACTTCGTGCTTGGCACGCATGCAGTCAATTGCTGACCTGGTCTGACCTTGTCAGTGCCCACCGCATCGGACAGATTCGTGACGTACACATTTACCGGTTCATATCCTCACATACGGTGGAAGAAGCAATGCTCATGAAGGCAAACCAAAAGCGTTCGTTGGATGACATCGTCATCCAAAAAGGCGCGTTCGACTGGCGGACGCTGTTCGAGGATGACGGCGCCTTGACGAAGGCGCTCGGGGAGTTTGAGGATTCTGAGGATGCACAAGCAGCTGTGATCGCAGCGAGGGAAGAAGACGTGCTCGAGGGTGCTGATAAAGCTGATTTTGGTGCCGAGGAGATGACGGAAGCGCGCGGGGAGACTGAAGGCGGTATACGAGTGGAGGAGGCCGAGGAAGGTGAGCAGGATCATGGCGGGGAGGAAGGGGAGGGAGGGAGCGTGTCGGACTATATGATTCGTGTCGTGCGGACGGGCTGGGATTTCTTCCGAGATTGGCGACTGTAGCGTTATTGGTTTTTCTGTTTTCTTGTGTTTTCTTGTTTTCATATCACCCCTCCATGTTTGATAGTGGCTCCATGGTTGAACGAGAGATTAGATATTCTATCGCTACTTTATGTTTTGTATCCATTGCAAGTTGTCGAGTTTGTCACGTGGTATCGATTTCTTGGAGGTAGACACTCATGTCCCTGCTCACCTTTCTGGGTCTGAGACAACCCAAGTACAACCGGACGCCCATCACCCTCACCGACGTCCTCCATCGCACCCTTGTCACCGGTCTCGCCGCGCTCAGCATCTATGGCATCTACCTAGGGTACTCCGTTCACGAGCATGTCATGACCAAGGGCAAAGGTGTGTACTACCGTTGGGTCCACCTGAGTCCAGTTCCTCATGGGCTCATCTTTATTCTCTTCGTTCCCCCACAGAGGTGTGTCGTCGTTGTCATTCTCATTTGCACGGGAGGACCGGAGCGCTCATGTGACGCGACGATGCCATATGTCGAATGCAGGCGCTCGCGATAAAAGAGGCCGAAACCAAGACGCGTCAAGAGGCACAGGTAAGTGACGCCTTTGTGTTTACCATGAGGGTACGTTCTGAATGTGACACCTCGCCAAAAAAAAAAAAGGCTGTAGAGGAAGCTCGAGAACAGTCCTTGGCGGAGGCTGCCCAAGCTGTGCTTCCGAAGCGGTCATAGGACAGTTCGATCGAGGATGTGTGTTGCAACTTGTCTTGAGGTGAGTGAGTTCGATCAGCACTTCGAGTGCATGCTTTCGGGTGGACGGCTTCTGCCTGGGTTCTCGTTCGTTAGTTTCGGTCATCTGATGCTAGTGCTTACAGGGGAGTTTCTGCCCAACCCGTTCAGGGAGTGGAGGGTGCAGCAATGAATGATATCGCAAGACGCTCAGCGCTCATGACGCACGTCTGTCAAGACACATGTAGAGGTGCACAAAATACACACATTTATTCCAAGCCCAATCATAGATAAGCTTAAAAATAAGACACGACATACTAATGAGGTACATGTTTCTGTAAATCCTGTTCTATTCTTTCCCCCTCAAGGCAGTGCGGACCAAGCTTGAAGCAACTTGGGCAAGTTAGGCGTTCCAAGACCCGTCACGGGGTCCCAGCCGACCGTAGCGTTGAACCCGTTGGTTCCACATCCAGGGTTGTTTCCAGTGGTGATGTCGGTGAAGACACCCGCGAACTGAGAGGAATAAATCTACACAGGAAAATCGCCATCACAAACGTGGAACATTGGCCAGGGTACGATGACGCTCACCGTGGGGTTGATAAATCCGATGGTCGATTTGCCGGCTGCGATGCGAGCGTCGTTGACCATGGTGAAGATCGCACCGCTGACAGGAGAGGAGCAAGATGTCCCATAGACGAGCTCAAATGTGCCATCGATCTGGAGGAACGTGAGCCGGCTTTTTCACCCAGGAGGATAGGAATAATTATCGTACGGCAACGACGTAATTGGCTCCGTTTGCGGAAATGTCGGGGTAGGCACGAGACTGTTCACTTGTTAGCCTTGTCAACTTGAAGTAGAACAAGAATATTGTTTACCCCAGTGGCGTTCCAGATGTTGGTCGGGTAGCTGGGGTAGTAGTTGGTTAGGTAGGATTCGACAGCTGATTTCTGGTACGAGGGCATAGTAAAGTAGTTGCTGAATCCACCACCAGAGTAGATGACCTCCTCGCAAGCTGTCTCGGGATCGTAGACCGTGGAGTTGGATGGGACCATGGTAGCCCCTACCGAAGTGATGTATGGGCAAGTTCCAGGGAACGTTGGGTTGAAAATCTTTCCAGCGGTGCTTTGGGTTCCTACGCATGCTGAGAATGAGCTCGGACAAGCAGGGGTATCTACTCACCGCCAGGAGTCAAGCAAAGACCACCATTGCCAGCGACACCGTAGTCACCGGAGCTGTAGAGGATGGTGACACCCATCAGACCAAGTTTGGCATATTCAGCACACTGGCGTGCGGTATAGAACGCCGAGAGATCAGCTTCGTCGTACGAGTACGAAGTTGAGATGACATTTGCCGGGGTAACGGTTCCGCACGCCTCGGGCCCTTGATGGACAATATGTAAAACTATTCTAGGGAATGCATGTAAACCAATACTGACCTTCATATCCACCGCCGTACGGGTCAGGGTAGGTAGCGTCTTGGGTAGGGTCGTCACCACCCTCAAAGGTGCAATAAGAGCCATCGAGGGCATCGAGGAAGTTGTTGAATGAGGCACCTGAGAATATGGCATCAGTTCCAAGGTAATGTACGTATCTGAGTGACTAACCCTCCACGGTGTCACCGACCTGGTACAGGGTCACCGTTTGCGATGGTCCTAGGAGACCCATAGCATATTGAAGGTCAAGGTCGGATTCACCGTTGTATCCGAAGCCCTGGTACGTAGTCTGCGCGTAGCCTAAGGAAAAAGTGAGACTATTATATGTTGACGTACAGCGTGCAGCCTTACCTCCGTCAATCGAAACAAGGTAGGGTGATGTTCCGTTCTGGCTGGGAGAGAAGTTCCCGAAGAACATGTCCAAATCGGTCTGCAGGTAAGCCTGTGGGGTGTACTCCACTATATTGGATGCGAATTTCAGCTGGAGATGGTATACGACCAACTATTCGCTTACCAATTCCGTAGCTGTTCGACCCGGTGGCACTCGGGGTGTATTCGAGTCCATAGAGTGCGCGCAAGCAGTCAAGTGTAATGTATTCGTTGCACGTCGAAGTGTCGGAGGGAAGTTGTGTCTGCAACTTTCCGGCGGTCTTTGGTCCAACTCCCGGACCTGGCTGACCGATGGAATGCGCAGGTCGGGTGCTATCACGACGTGTCAGCTTAGCATCGAAGTGTATGCTCGGGGTAACAAAGTCCACATGAGGAGCAACGTGTGCAGGGAGATGGTAAGCGTCACACGCTATGCATTCGATTATTAGCACCGTGACAAATGTAACGTGTGGAATCTACTAACCAACGTGCTCCTTTCCTGAGGTGTGGCTGTAGAGGTTGTACTCCGTCTGAAGGAGACGTTCCGCCTCCTCGACAGTAGCAGCCACTTCAATCCAACCCTTGTTTTGCGTTAACTGGATGCGGTCGCTCTTGACGCCGCTCTCCAAGAGCCACGATCGGACTGCTTCGATCGCCTCGTCGCTGGGTGCGAACGTCTTGAGGACATCACCCGCAGACCAGTGTTTTCCGTATAGCTCGGAGTCGGGGTGCGACACCTCCATGAGGTACTTGCCAATGTCATCAATGTTCCTCTGTGTCAGGGCAAAGCGTAGAGGAATGGGTGTGCTAGGATCGTGTCTGCGCTTCAACGTCCAGTCCGCAGGGACGTGAGTGCGCTTCTCGTGGAGGGTGTAAGGAGAGAGTGCGGGTCCCGCCGTGGCGAGAAGACCGAGACTGAGAACGACGAATGAAAGGAAAGACCTCATAGCAAAGGAGCTGCAAATGTCTCGATGCCATGATGCAATCCTGGGGAGGAATTTATAGGGAGAACGGTGGGACGAAAACAATGCAGCAGCATGGTACCGTTGTCCAAGATAGTGAAGCTCTCCGGGCGTGCTATGGGAGTTCTATGCATATTTATGATGCGTGATATATGGCGAGCAGTGTTTCCCAACCGTGAAGCCAATGAGATGTCGGTAGGGCGCGGCGATTTGGTGGCAGATCGTGATCTGCTGATCCGCCTCAGGGGAAGGGGTTTAGTGTTCACACGACGAGAACAAATCTAAACTGGTCGATAACGTACTTTTGCTCTGTGGGAGAGAGAAGTCCCAGCAGTAGCTTTTGGGTGCTTAGATAACTCGCGCCAAGGGACATGCCATGAGGCTCTGAACCCGATTCAGGAAAATTGTCCAGAGGCGTTCTAACATTGCAAGAACGCCACCTAGCTAACAATAGTTTTCCGAGAGGCTTTTGCAAGGCTCACTCCAGGTGGGTGCATGTTCTGCAGAGGACCAGCAAGCCAAAGTCACGGTCCTTGACGTTTGCATCACAGACTCGGGGTCTCTTGTTTGTCGTCGCGCGGGCAATAGCCTGAGGGTGCGTATAAGGCGCCGCTCCTTGGACAGCGAGCCACCACGGGCCCGGGCCGGGATTGGAGTGGGAAGTGCACATGGGGTCATTTGAGGGAAACGAGCGCAAATCGAGAGACTTGAACCGCATGGGCGGCGGATGTAACGATCAGTCATATATTTTGGTTGCTGCCCCCACATAGATAAATTAGGTATTTTTGACCATCGACCGGAGCGCCGCCGTGTACAAAACTAGTAGAGCCGAAATTTCACTCATGCAATAACAGTCGGAATGTCATCGTGAAGGACAAAGGGTCCCGTATATCAGCTGGATTTTGATTTTGCCATGCACCTGTTCATCAAGAGGTAACGGAGACTCCGCAAACGAACCATTCCAGCAGACAACATATATACGGTATACACTTGCCATCCAGTCGCAAAATGGAGGACAGGCTTGACACGATCCGGGACAAACGATGGCCCCTGCTCCGTAAGTTATAACGTTACTGTTGTGAGATAGCCCGAACTTCGCTACATGGTCTCCAGCAATACGACATTTCAAGTTGGTCAACTTCCGAAGCAAGCCACAACTTGCATTAGTGATCGTAAACCTAACGGAGTCGATGTAGTCGAGAGGCTGCACACTTTTCAGAGGGGATGGGAGGATGGAAATACTGACTAAAGAGATTATAAGGACTGTGGATAGTAAGGACTGTGTAGCTATAGCTTACCTCCAGTTGAGTATATAAGAGACTGGAGGAAATGTGACCCGTAGCGCCGAAACCAATGATACCCAATGTGGTAAATGAATCGAAAACACGAGCCAGAATCATATGTCACCCTCCCAAAGTCCTCAGGTTCAAAGAGCGTCCCGCTACGTCTAAGGCAACGACAACCACAGCGACAAAAGTTTCGGGAAATTAGGCGTCCCAAGACCGGTAAGCGGGTCCCATCCAGCAGTAGCATTGTAACCGGCCGTACCGCAACCAGGATTGTTGCCCTCAGTAATGTCGTTGAATGCATCAGCAAACTCAGGGGAGTAAATCTAGAGAGATGAAATGGAATGAGGGAGTTATTTCATCGTACGTGATTACGAATAGGCTTACGGTCGGGTTTACGAAACCGATGGGTCCCTTACCGATAGCAAGTCGGGCATCGTTGATCATCGTGAGGATCGCTCCAATGACTGGAGAGGAGCACGAGGTCCCAGAGATGTGGCGGAATTCGCCGTCCAACTGTATGCCAAGGAGATTGAATAGATGGCTACCTGAGCAAGCTTTTTACATACGGCAACAAGGTAATTTGCTCCATTGGCTGAAATATCGGGATGTCCGCGAGACTGCAACGGTTAGCTCCAAGCCGATGTTCTCCGAGGAATAAGATGAACACACCATTCCAGTCGAGTTCCAAATCGTCGAAGGATAGTCTGGGCGGTAATGTGTTAAATAATAGTTCACTGCATTCTTCTGGTACTCGGGCATCCCAAAATAATTGCTGAATCCACCTCCAGAATATATCCTCCCCATCATTGCCACCTCAGGATCAGATACGGTTGCGTTCGGCTTCACCATCGTGGCCCCGACAGATGTGACATATGGACAAGTCCCTGGGAAGGTGGGGTTGAAGATATATCCATCATGGCTTTGTGTATCTGGAAGAAGTATGTAATAAGCTGATAGCCATTCGGTATGAGATCATGTGAACAGTCCTTACGGTTGGAAGTTAGGCAAAGGTTATTATTTCCCGCCACACCATAATCTCCGGAGCTATATAGAACCGTGATACCCATGAGCCCGAGCTTCGCATACTCGGCACACTGCCGCTCAGCGTAGGACGGGCTTAGTTCAGCTTCACTATAGCCATAGGATGTCGAGATCACGTAAGTTGGTTCCACGGTTCCACATGCCTCAGGACCTTTCGATTTCTAAGATTAAAGCTTGAATTGGATAACCCGAAGATTGGCAGACATACCCATGTAACCACCAGGTAGGGTGTCAGGATAAATGGTATCTTGGAGAGGATCGTCACCGCCGTCAAATGTGCAATAGCTACCGTCGATAGCGTCGAGGAAATTATTCAGCGATGCACCTACCCAGTCATCACTGTTAGATGCGCGAGATGACATGTAGAAGCAAATTTTCACCTTTGACAGCATCACCAGTCTGATAAAGCGTCACCGTTTGGCTCCCGGTGACCAACGACATGCCATATTCCAAGTCAAGATCTGACTCGAGGTTAAGTGTAATAGTCTCATTTGTAGTCGGTGCATACCCTACGAATGTGATATGAGCATCTACACGTGCCTCGATACAGAAACAGGTCCTTACCGCCGTCGATCGAAACCAAACAAGGTTCCTTGCCAATTAGATCTGTGGAGAAATTCCTCGCGAACATCTGCAGATCACTCTGCACATAAGTGTTCGGGGTATATTCCACTGTAGCGTAATAATCGACAAGCCAGACATGAGCGCAGATCAAAACCTGCATGGGAACGTTTACTGACCAATCCCGAAACTGTTCTTGTCCGTAGCAACAGGGTGGTAGAATAGATCATAGAGTGTTCGGAGACATATCGGAGTGATCGAACTATCGCAATGCTCCAGCCCATGGATCCAAGATACCGCACCAGCCGTCTCTGGGTCGCTAATGGATCCTAGTCGTCCAATTCCACGAGCCAGCGATGCACTTTCACTACTGGACCGACGGGTCAACTTAACATCAAAGTGCACCGAAGGAGTAATGAAGTCGACATGGGGCTGCACGTGCTCGGGAAGGTAGTACCCTCCGCAGGCTTGTTACCCTCGTATCAGTTGCCCGATCTCAACCAAGATTTTGAACAACTCACCTACGTGCTCTTTACCAGATAAGTGTGTATACACGTTATATTCGGTGTTCATCAACTCTTCCGCTTCCTCGACAGTTACATTCGCTTGGATCCATCCCTTGGCGCGACCCAATGCGATTTGCTCCTCGCCAATACCGCTCGCGATCAACCAACTACGGACAACGTCGACCGTCTCGTCGGTCGGCGCGAACGTACGTGCGACGTCTCCTGCGGTCCAATGTTTCCCGTAGTTCGGAGACTTGGGATGGGACACATCATAGAGGTAATTTCCGACTTCTTCAATGTTTCTTTGTTTCAATGCGAACCGCAAGGGGATGCTCGAGGTAGGATTGTGGCGTCTTGTCAGACTCCAGCCCTGGGGAATGTGAGTACGCTTCTCGTGAATATTGTAGGGGCCGCGAAGGGGTCTTGCGCTTGAAAGCAGACCAAGGGAGACAGCTATCGGAAAAATAGACAAACACCGCATCACGATCAGGATGTCGATGCTGCGCTGCTTAGCTGCAACACAGAAAAGTATAGAGTAAGCACGGATTTTTCAAAGCTCCGTTATTTATATTGGCAAGAAGCGAGATTGTACTTATTCCAGCTCAAACATACCTAAGCGCTGATGGCAGTGCCCCATGAGCAGAATAAATATGGGAATTCGAGAGAGTGCCGTACGAGCGTGGTCCAATCAGAGTCCCCGGGGCAACAACCATAACTCCCGTGACATCGGGTCTATAATGATATGTATAATATGCTCAGTCCCTTCCCTGAACGGTAGAAAAAAAAACTGTTTCCAAAACGTCGCGCAGTCAGTAGAAGACCCCGGAAGCATTTCACTCGACTAAATGCTGAATGCTAACCTCCCACATGCTGTGACCACCGAGCCATGGAAAACCACGACGCGTGAATACGTGTTGCGGGCGGTGATTTTGCCTGATAATACACCCTCGCGTATGACACTATCAGGCTAGGTCGTGTAACCACTAGCCTGACGGTGGGGATGACCCTGAATTCTGCGATGTACCAAAAGATATGGTTGATCCCAGTGACACTCCAAAGTCAGTACCACCTAGTTGTAAAAAGAGCAAATCCAGTGCAACTGTGGCATATGCTATCTTCGGGTTTGAACCTCGACAAGCGAATTAGTGACAGGACAACCTGCCACGCCAATGTTCATTTGGGAGACGTCCCGTCGGGTCAGTGCAACTTGATAACGCCTATAGTACCCTGCACAACCTACTATATCACATGGCTGCTGAGGTAGGACTGGGATTAAGTATCTTCCCCCGCTGAGAACGGTACGCCAGTAATTCCAGCTTGCCTAGAGGTGCGTGTTTTGTCAACGGGGTGGATTCGACCTTCAGAATCAGCGGGGGCCGCGTGCTGTGAACTTACCATCCAGTTTTTCGCACAATCCAGACTCCAGGATGCTGCCATGTCACTGCGGCAACTGAACCTGAGTCGCCTTACGTCATCTGCTTGGCTCCAGCTTAGCTTCATGTATGTACCTGACGACCTGATTCCATCCGGCGTGGCACCTTGAATGAGTCGACAAGGTGAAATCGGATTACAGTAATTACCGGTGCATGGCCGTGTCTCCTTGCTCCGAGCAACGCGGCGACCATGGTGATTGGCTACTTAAGTACTTACTGATGAATGTCACACCAACCGATCGGCCAGCCGCATCGGATTTTTTTTGCTTCCGTCCGTGCACTGCCTTCCGAGTGATGGTGGAGCCTTTTCACACCAACCCTCGTCGAGGTCGACCCATTCAACAAGTGTAGAGTGTTACATACCCGCCAAGGCTGGTCGACACGACTTTCTTGGCGCACTGCTTTGTATACTTTTATATTCCATTGCAAGGCCCGCAGCGTTGTGCCCTCTCCTCATCCACGAATCCAACAACTTGCGGTTTCCGCAAGGTGGACAGCCTCAAGAAGACTAAGTACTTGGGATAGCACAACATCAAAATGAGCACCGTACGCACGTATCCCGTCACCCGTGCGTGAACCATCCAGAACGGCTCGCCCTTGCTGAACCGAATCATCTTTAGGACCACATAGAATTATGACTTCCCCTGCGAGAGCTCTCACGGAGCCTGCCCCTGGTGGATTCATGAAGTCGGTGATGGGATCTCACGATATGGACGGCGTAGATGACGAAGGAATAATAATACCGACTCCACCACAGAAGAAAAGTTCGTCAGTCCGGAAAATTTACCTCTAACCTGCTTATCTTTGGGCTAGTCACACAGGAAGAGCAAGATGCAATAGACGAAAAGGCCCGAAAGCGAGCAATGAAGAACCTGGTTAACTCCTGGCAGGAACGACTTCAGTTAATCAGCGTCATCGTGAGTTCTCGGTGTCTCGGTGTGCTTGCTCACTCTGATGGACTTGGTGTTTACAGACTACTTTTTTCGCGTCGACAGAGGCGGCTATGCTAACGAACACGAAACCTGATCCTGGCAGCTTGGAAAACAACGCGTTAAGGGCGGCAAATGCCAGTTTCCTTGGCGCATTGATTGTGCATGTTTACGCTGGTACGGTACACATGTCTATAACTGTTATGTAACAGACTAATTCGAGTCTTGATACGTAGCTGTCCTCTCATTCTTGGGTGCATTCCTCTTAACAAGGTATAAACTGAAAGAGGCTACGCGCGAAGAGATGATTGCAGAGGGCATAGTAAACTCGCCTCTCGGGGGATCTGTGTTCAAGGACGTGGAGCGGGTCCCCGTCGACTTGGGGTTACGACAAATATTCACGAACAATGATGCCCAAACAACAATGCACAATCCTGTAAACGACGCCACGACAACGGCGGCACCATGGGGACACAAGAAGGGCTCGTTTCGAGTGGAACCACCAATTATTTCTGCCAATCCCCACCTTGAGCAAGTTGGACTATTCAGGTCGAATGTATCATCCCACCTCCTGAGTCGGACTCATGCACTGTGCGTCTTCCTTGCCGCGGCAGGTTTCGTACTTGCTATCATCGGTATCTTGTGTTACGCCTGGGCCACGCAGCCAACAGAAGTTAGCATATTCGCGTCTGTGTGCTTCGGTACAGCTGTACTTACCATGGTCATCTTGCTCATTTGACCCCTTCCTCCTCGTGCGGGTTAGCGAGTCCTTCATTTCACCATAAAACGACTACATTTTGACCCACCCTCCTCTCCCATAAGCATCTTCCAATATTCCGTTCATATCTAGTACAGATAGTAATGGACACGTCTTGTAAATTGACCGTGGCTGTATCATCCTACCACGGATGTATGTATCATGTTAGCCATGCCATAGGCCATTTGTAAAAAATAGTTCTTGAGTAATAACCATGACCAACCTGCCCCGTGGGGAACTGGAATGGCATCCAAGTGCTGCTTCTGAGGCCAGAGTAGGTCGTGAGAACTACTTCTAATTCATTCACAGAGAAGCTCATGGCGCTGGACTCCAGGCCCAGCCAATTGGCGGCAGCGCCTTGCAAAAATACCTCAAATTGTCATCAAAGGTGGCCAGATCTCTAAGTCCGAGTAAGTCCGCCTCGCTTCGGGTGAGTCTCTCAGCCAATGCTGTTCCTGAGGGCGGCGCAAGTGGAACAGATCCGTGAATCATGGTGGCAAGGCCACCCGCTCGGCCCCCTCGACCGCGCCTTGCCGTTGAGATTGTAACTCGAACTATAAGTTCTCTGGCGCCCGTGCTGCGGTCCATCCCGCCCTTCTCATACCTTTCTTGGCCCATTCCCAGCTTGTTTCAAGTCCGCGACATAAAAGGACCTGCACCAAGTTACGCCTCTGACAGACCCGTCTTGCCTCCATATGCATCCTGACAAGAGCTCTCTGTCTATTCGACTGACGGAACCGGTCGTCTCCTTGCGCAACACACCAGAACGCACATCTTGCCATAATGACGACGAGGTGCTACCACCAGCCATCCTCCGTGGTCTCCTCACCCTCAAGCTCGCAAAGCCCACCAAGATATCCAGCATCGAGCTCGAGCTGCAGGCCAAAGCGACCACTGACTACGTACAACGTAATGTGCCCCCTGATCACGCGCATACTGTGCCTAACCTCACATCACAAGATGCCGGACCTACTAGCATAGAAGTCACAGAACAATACAATGTCCATTCTGCATCAATGGTGGTGTTCGATACGGGCTCACCCCAGGAACGGCGACGTGCCACATCTACGAGACCCAGAGTGCAGTTTCTGGGGGCTCATACTGGGTCCAGTACCCAATACAGGCAAGCACCATCGAGTATGCGCAGCGCCAGTCTGGATCCTCTGTCTCCCAGGGCCAGGCGACGGCTTAGTTCCGATTCGGGTGAATTAGGAATCGATCACGGCCGAAGTCAACGGACTCAATTATCAATTGACCCCGCTCCACCGTATCCAAATCCAACTGATGGCCATTCCTTCCTCTCTGTCAATCCGGACGGGGAAGGCAGATCACCATCCGTCGCTAGCAGTACACGAATCACGGATCCGCAGAGTAAGTACTTTATTGCCTACTTGGATTAAGACGAATGCTGAACATGTAACTTAGGTTCTCCCGTTCCAACCCGAAGCAGCCCGACACCAGACATTACGTATGGCTCACCGGCATCCAGTGCGCACCCATTATGTGGCATTACTCTGTCACGCTCGTCTAGCATTGAAGAAGTACCGGAAGACGAAAGCGAAAGTTTCGACGCCTCCGCTACGCATCGTGACAGCGTCGGGCATTATGGGCTAGCCCGTATTACGACCAGTTCTTCAGGTCGCAGCTCAGAACAGGACGGAAGGGGTAGATCGCGTTCACGCTTTTCATTTGGCAGCGTCGTGCACGCCTTTGAAGCGGTGAAAAACCGTGTTCGATCGCGATCACCTCTGGCTGGATCTCTACACTGGCCAGATGATCAAGAAGACCGTGGACGATCGTTGACCAAGGGGAAGGACAAAGCCCAATTTAGCACTCATGGTGTGAAGCATGTACTGCCCCAGATCGGAGTCTTTGAGCCTTCGGCGGCTGGTGGTCGGGGTGACCAGAGCGGTGATGGGTGGGTTGTATTCCCGGAAGGTACGTTGCTGGTATCCTCTCTCATAACGTGATGTGATGAGCAGCGCAGGAACGTATACCTATCCATTGTTTTTCACGATCCCAAATAACTCTCCGCCAACGATGAAGGCTGAACATGGATCGTTGGTGTGGAACATTAAAGCTGAGGTCAAGCGTCCCGGTACGTTTCATTGGAATATGACCGCGCAACAGGAGGTCGTTGTCATTTGCGTACCAAAGGACGATGATTCGGAGGAGGTTGAGGGGATTGACTTGCAGCAACAATGGGAAGGACAGCTGCAGTACCGTGTTCAAATGGCGTCGCGCAGTGTTCCCATTGGCGGGAAAATCCCGCTTCAGCTTACAATAATGCCCTTGACAAAGGCCAAAGTGCACTCCATATCGGTATATTTGGATGGTGAGCAAATCCACGATTCACAAAGAGATGTGAACTTATTGATCCCTGGAAATCCCAAGAACGGACGGAGTACTTTACACGAACCCATTCACAAGCACGATCGGATGCCATGCGACGAGCCACCCTGCTGGTCATCAAGCATGACAGATTTGATGGAAGCCACGGCAAACCCATTTTACCGCTGATGTCGGATGAGTCAGATGCATTCCGCAAGTCCCCGTTGTATTGCCTCTTACAGCCTGGGGAAGACGAAAGCGAAGTAGCATCTTCCCTCATGGGACCGGGGCCATGGACGATTCGCCATCAATTGCAATTACCCGACTCTTGTTCGACTCTTCATCCCTCAAATCGAACCAAGGGCAGCAATGTCATAGTCAATCACACACTTGGGTTGGTTTTAAGGGTCGAAAAGGAGGAAGGAACTGTAACGACCGGAAGGAAGAGGGTGCACGATATTGTTATACACATTCCCATACAAGTCTTGTCGGTCAGTGTTCTCTTCGACAGATTGGGTGTGCTTCTCGTACTCATCCGCCATTTTCTGACAGTGTCACTGCACATCGGAATGGACGTCCCTTCCTCGCTACGATGAGGCGCCGCGGTCGGAAGGTGACTCTTTGGAAGACGCGTTGATGTGTCCATGTCGTGCTCGCCGTCGTACGAAACGAACGCATTCTCATGGCGTCGAGACACACTCACTCTTGGAACATTTCACGTCTCTTCCGATCACGAACTCGCACTCATCGGGTGGCTCGGATATGTTTTCGTCAGATTCGCTCGCCAGCCGCACCCATTTACATGAGCAGTTAATGTCTGGGTTGGCAAGCGAAACGGGAGAAGCACCACCTTTGTATGAACGTGTTGAAACCGTTCATATGTGACCTCGGGAACATGCTAACCACACCTCGGACAATTTTACCTGCTAATCTCAGTCATACCATACTAATAATGTAATGACATGAACAATTTGAGCTTGAGCTTGAGTGCTTGAGCGGAGATGCATAAGGTGCCTCTCACCAACTTATGGTATTTGTCAGCATTCCAATAGCTTCTGTCTTATTACGTAGCGAACCCCTTTTACATAAATTAGGATTTCGCCCAACGTCGGGACAACGACGGATCGGATGAAACAGCAGCCTTCGAGCATTCGCACTCGCTCGTCGTTGTAAACACCGTACATTCTCATGGCCCGTGTCCCTATCAGTTTCTACCTCAACATCCTCGCCGGCATCATCGTCCTCTTCAATCACTATGTCGCCTCCGAGACGGGAGACGTTGCGCTCAACAAAATCACGGGGGCAGCTGGCCGTTTCTACACCCTCTTCTGGGACACCGCACTCACCTTCCAACATGGCTACGCATCGCGTTTGGAGACGGTGCTTTGTGGGACCCCCCTAGACAGCCTTTTGCCTCGTGACACCATAGCATACCTCAGGGTACACTATTGTCACTCTCCCGCGCAAGGCCTAGAAAGCGTCGGTGGGACGTCGAGCGACCGACAACCTCATGGAGGGTATTATGGTGGCTCCGACTCTGCGTTTGTACACGATCGACCCGCTATGCGACCACTCATTCCACGAACGTCCGTAGGGGGTCTCGGGCAATCGCCGTCCAGCCTCTGCCGGACAACCCAAAGTCGTCTTTCTCAAGCAGTATGGCACCGATCAGGCGAGGCAATAACGATCATAGGGACGCTCCTCCTTCGCACGTGTGTGTCGCGGTGGTGGTTCCGTGCGCCAGTCACGATGACGGGTATTCTCCTCGCCACGTCCTCTGCCTTGTTGACCTTAGGCTACGTGTTCGGAGCGGGCATTGTGATGCGACGTGTCTCACAGGTCTGTGTGGCGACTACTACGAGTAGATTTGTGAACGCGAATGAGATACTCATCTCCGTCGACTGACAGGTATACATGGTTGCCGTGGCTGATTTTCTTCGGTGCATCGCATGGGAGGCTCAACGCCAGGTCTTGGACATGGGTGTCGCGACGATGGAGCGAGCGTACGCTTCAGCCTGTAAAACACAGATCTGAAAGTGTGTACAGAGACTGTATCCTATGGTCATTTGGTAACTTACTAAATTGTCTTCGTAACTCACCTAGTTACTTAATCAGTACATATGTACATACCCCGAAAACATCCAAGAATTCCCTAGCAAATTAAGTCTCCAGAATAGGCGACACCAGAAACCGAGCGAACCGACTGAAGATGCTAGCACTTTGACCGTAGGTACGGGAAATTAAATAAATTGCGCGAAGCGATAGATGCACTACATAGTTGCAATGAAAATACCTTCCGAAAAAAGTAAGTCCACTTAATTGGAATCCAAACTCCGATAAGTCCTTCTATACCCACTGGGTATACTGGGCAGACTGCCGATGACGCTTGGGTGTACCGAGTCCCCTTTTATGGTTAGCTTTATCGTTCTACATAGAGCATTACACTCCGACATGGACATAAATAGGCAACAAAAAACGCTTGGGTGACAGGAGAAGCAGTCACGTGCATACCCGAAGGAGTTGTGGTTCGCTTGTTACCACTCGGTGCTTTTATCGGCTAATGACTTCGAGGTATGTGCATTACGGTCTCTAAGAGACCTCAGACACCCATGGCAAGTACGGCACTTTACTTTTTCTTGTTTGTTTGCTAACGTAACTTCTTTCCTTTATATACCGAACTGCTCTCCCCCTTCAACCACCGTCATCGATCATCCCCGCACCTGCCTTTGATGGCGGTTTTACCCGCCGTCACTTCAGCAGTGTGCTCGTTGACCCCGTCGTCACCCCAGTCCTTTTCCATTGCCTGTATCTGCTTGTGCTATATATCTATTGTACGTTACCCATGTATTAGCTCTTTATCCTTAATTCATGCTTTTCACACTTGTTCTGACCCAATGGCAACGAGCATTGCAGGCTTGGCAAACCAGAAAAAGGATGAGACACATTCTCATTACTAACTCGCTAGTACTACATACAAGTAGAAAAGTACATTAAATGGGTGACCGAAAAATACCCAGTCCATTCAGGTTAATGTATGGGAGTGAGGGGTATCTCCATGTGTGG
>JBBPRQ010000136.1:0-59476 GCA_038093095.1 Boletus insuetus
GACCCCTTGAACCACTGGTATCAGCCCAGTACCCTTGACCCTTGTGTGGACGCCCCCACAAGGTACCCTTGAACCCTTGAACTACTGGTCTCAGCCCAGTCCCCTTGACCTTCGACCCTCCATTCAATAAGTCCTCGTCGTACTTTTGACTCGACGCTCTTGCCCTGTGACCATTCAAAGGCTACGCTCGTTCCTACCCGGACCAAGCGTAACAGGGACAGTTTTTTGACTTTGTACAAGATAGGGTATTTAGTACTTGGTATGACCTCCCTTGGCCTTAATAACTGCTTGAATCCTTCTAGGCATGCTTTCTATCCATTTCTGACATTCCTGTTATGGTCTACGAAGGGGGTACACTTTTTCTCTATCCATTGCACTTGGGCAGCTATGCTGCTTTACTTGTTTCTCTTTAGACTCTATCTCTTACTCTATGGAGTTGTATTCGTACTGGAGTCATCCTCCAGATAGTTTCCCCTTTTATGTCTATTGTTTACATACTCACACAGCACCCCACCTCCACTCTATATTTAGCTTCTTCCTTTCATTCTGCTTCTGTACGGAATTCCTTCAGACTTCTGCCTGCATGGTGTTTCTCTTTTAGATCACACTGCCACTTCCCACAGTTCTGCATTATCAGGATGGACTATATGAAGTATGGTTGTCCTTCAGACTCCCGCCTTCTTTTTCCTTTTGTATCACTTACCTTACTTGCATGGACCAGGGGCCTACCGTATATATACTCTGTACTTTATCATGTATTTTCCCTAAGCTAGTTCTACACAATATCAGCATAGTTCTAGTGTTACTTCCTGAGAGCTCCAGCGGCTAGCACCTGGATATCAGAGACTGTCGAGCCCACCTCAAGTCTCAGATTCATCTTCAGAGATAGACCATGGTAGACATTGCCCTAGCAGGCTTCTCTACTCATTACCTCACCCTCCACTTGCTCGAACTCATTCAGGCCAAGGTAACCTTCACACTTCACTCATCACTAACTGCACTGCACGTTACAAAAGAACTAGCTTCTTCCCTTGTCCCTACCATTGTGTAGAGGACACACCCCACCGCCAACATTTCCTGATTCGGTCTATTCAGAGATTCCTCTAGCCCAGAGCCAGGTCCTTCTGCTCTGCTCCCTCCATCGGCACCTCCTAGTGCTAACCCTTCCCCTGTTCTGTGCATCCACAAACTACCTCTCGGACACGCCTTCTTTGTACCCCTTTCTGATCGCTTCTCCTCTCCCAAGGCAAAAGCAACCTACAGACAGAGGCAACGAGATTTAGCTGAGGTAAACCGGAGACAAGGGAGAGCAACTGACTATCTTGAGCTAGACTATCAACCGACACCAATTCCGTCAGCGACACCGTTACCACCTCCTGCGGCACTTCCCCCTCCGCTGCTGTCCCCTCCTTCTGATGAGGACCACCCTACTAGATTTCATGACCCGGACACAGATTCTGACATTGACATTGACCCAGCTCCTGAAGATGATGACATGGTTTCAGAAATAAAGGCTGGGCTCCCCGAGGACTTTACTGGGGAAGCTGAGGACTCTAAACAATGGCTTCTCTCCATGAAAGCCTACTTCCTAATCAACAACCAACTTTACACGGATACAACTAAGTCCCTTACCTTTCTCAACAAAATAAGCAAGGGCCGTGGAATGACTTTCGCGGAAGGATGGCTGATGAAGCTTTCGAACCCAAAAGTCGCAGACACAGACAAAACCTTCGAACACATTACAGAAGCATTTGAGTCTACTTTTGCCCTGTATGAGGTAGCAGCAAAGGCCAGGATCGACCTCTCCCAACTACGCCAGATTCCGGAAAAACTCCTGGACGGAACCACTAGCGATGGCTTCCGTACCTACGCTTCAAGGTTCTGTCTCCTCACAGAGAAAACTGGAATCGAGGACTCCACCGCTCTGGTGGAATGGTTCCTCCATGGCCTTAGCCAATGTCTCGCTGCTATGGTACTCTCTTGTGAGAAAGTGCCCACCATCTATCAAGAATGGATTGATAAGGTGGGGAAGTTTTCTCAACAGCTTAGGAGGATAGACGATTTACGCAGGAAGGTCCCATATATCCCTGCCCCCTCCTCTCAAAGCTCTGCTCATGACCCATATGCTATGGACGTAGATGCTGTATGTCTCACCCCAACCCAGTGGTCGGAGCACATGAAGAGCAACAAGTGTTTCATATGCCATCAGGTTGGTTGTAGGTCAGCCAACCACTCTCGATCCAGAACCAACCGGACACAATTCTGTCACAACCCTCGCTCATCACAAAAATATTGCACACCCCAACAACGATGGTCACAAAGCACAAGAGCCATTTCCACCAACAACAGCTTTGACAATGCGACTAGGTGAGATGGTAATGAGGTCCAAGACTATATAGAAAGTCTACCAAGAAAGGACCAGGGCACGGCAATTAAGATCCTCAAGACTACATTCGAGGACTCGACGGACCCTGACACAGAAGAGGAAGGTTACCAGGCCATGGCTGCGGTATGTTCAGCCTCGTACCAAGAGTGCCAAAAAGTAGGGATCAAGGCGGACTGCGGAGCCCAGTCCATATGGTCAAACAGATTCTCCGCCCTCGCGCCAGTGGACCTCCCTGAGGCTACCTGGGAGGAAAGTCCGGAAGATGATTCCGGCATGTATCCAAAGGATGTACTCCAGTCACAGACGGTGGGGGCAGAAGCAATCCGAGGTGGGATAACCAGGGACCACCAACACGTCGGGGGTCACAACGTGGGGTTTGGACTGCAACCCTCTAGGCAAGAGTCGGCCCATATCAACACAGTCTAACTAGGATTAAAGAAGGTAGCACGATGGGCCATGTGCATTGAGGAAGGGACTTGAATAATGAAGGACCAAGCCAGAGGCAGAACCAACCGTCCAACCATTGATGGTAAAACACCCCTCTCGATGCAGAAGTTCGCCAATACCGGAACCAACCATGCAGCTAGGCTTAAGGCTTGCGGCTTAGGCAACCCAAGTCACGACCTGGATAACATAGGACCAGGCAAGGACGTGGATAATGTAGGACCATGCCAGGATTTTTGAAAGGTGGAGAAGGGTTGACATTGTCCTCCACCTCTTTACGAAACACCACTCATTCCATATCACCAGTATTTGTATCAGGGGCAGCTTCATAATCTATCATGATTCCAGTCACTCTTTACCCCCCTGATCGTACTGCGTTCAAAATCGTCGACACTAAAGCCCTGATTGATTCAGGCGCCACCAGATGCTTCATCGACTATGCTTTGGTCGCAGCATGTGGAATCCCCACTTCAAAACCAAAGACTCCCCTGTGGGCAAGCAATGTAGATGGTACGCCTAACCATAACGGCCTTATACACAAGAAGGCAATGATTTTAATGAAAGTTGGAGAAACCACCCATCTCCGAGACTTCCTTGTCATTGACTGTGGCAAGGACGATGTAATCCTAGGGCTCCCGTGGCTCTGTGACAACAACCTGGAGATAGACTGGAGTACAGGAAAGATGCAACTACCCGAGGTGGAACCGACCGACCTGGAGTCACCAAGTGGTGATGGAGATCATGCCGCCACTATAAACATATTCAACAGGAAATGCCAGGTAACAAAACTCCGACAATGGCGAGCATGATGGTGGACATGTGCAGTTGATTTGGAACTCACTGCCCGAAAGGGGGAGGTTACGCTGAAGGTTCCTGAGGTGGAGCCGATCACCCAGGAGGAGGAAATTCCTGGACTCTTAGATTGTGAGGAGGATGAAGAAGAAGAAGAGCATTCTGGGCCCTCCATAAGAAAAACTACGATTTCAACTTCCCTAGCTCAGGAAGCAACGAAAAACAAAACTCAACTCCCGAGGGAGTTTCGAGACTTTGAGGACGTCTTCCAAAAGAGGGACAACAGTCCCCTTCCACCATACCGGTCATTCAATCACGGCATTGATCTAGACAACACTTTTAACCCATGAGTCACAAAGGCATATATGCTCAACCCCAAAGAGCGAGAAGCATGCCAAGAATTTATTCAAGAACACCTAAAGGCTGGACGTATACACCCATCAAACTCTCTCTAGCCCTCTCCATTCTTCTTCATCTCTAAGAAAGACGGTAACCTGAGACCATGTCAGGACTACTGCTGTTACATTTCCCTATTTTTCCCTATTTTTCCCCTATTTTTCTAGGCCTTGTTTCAACCAGAAAAGACACAAGTGTCGCATTCACCACAGACACACTACACTTCTTATCCTAATGCTCCACTTGCTTACTTTCCCACGCAGGCCATTACTCTCCCACGATATTGATCAACATGGCTATGCACTCTAGACAAACACATGGTATGTCACATGACTAGTCATGTGACCTTATCTATGACTCATAGCACAGGTATGCTTATCATCCTATAGCACTAATAGCTCTTATCATATGTATAGCCATAGCCTATAGCATATGTAGCTCTTATCTCGCACAGCTTGGTCTGTGCGCATGTACCAGTAGTATAAATACTAGAACCAGTAGACCAAGACACCCCAGTCTTGTTCTCCTGGAGTTTTCCCAAACTACCATCGCACTTGCTCACCCCTAGTACTCTTGGTTCTCAAACACTAGACCCTTTGGTGGGTTTGGTCGTTTCATTACGACCCAACCAACTACGAGGTAAATGAGGGAGACTGCGACTAAAGGAGTGGTCTCACAGGTGCTTCGACTGTAAATGGGGGGTAATGTTACAGTCTACTAGGGGGGTACACTTTTTCCATCTTCACTACACTTTGTAACATGCAGCGCAGTTAGTGACGAGCGGAGTGTGAAGTTACATTGGCCTAAACGAGTTCAATGAGTAGAGGGTGAGGTAACAAGTAGAGGAGCCTGCTAGGCGATGTCTACCACAGTCTATCTCAGAAGACGAACTGAGACTCGAGGTGGGCTCAACGGGTCTCCGATATCCAGGTGCTAGCTGCTGGAGCTCTCGGGAAATATCACTAGAACTATGCTGATATTGCGTAGAACTAGCTTAGGGAAGTACAAGATAAAAGTACAGAGTATATATATGGTAGGCCCCTGGTCCGTGTGAGTAAGGTAAATGATATAAAAGGAAAGAGGAGGTGGGAGTCTGAAGGATGACCATACTCCATATACTCCATTCTGATAATGTGGAACTGCGGGATGTGGCAGTGTGATCTAAAAGAGGAACGCCATGCAGGCAGAAGTCCAAAGGAATCCCATATGGAAACGGAACAAAAGGAAGAAGCTAAATATAGAGTGGAGGCGGGGTGCCGTGTGAGTACATAAGAAAAGGATATAAAAGGAAAAACTATCTGGAGGATGACTCCAGTACAAATACAGCTCCATAGACTGAGAAACAGAGTCTAAAGAGAAACAAGTAAAGAAGAACAAGAGTGTAAACATAATGAAGATGGAAAAAGTGTACCCCCTTGGTAGACCATAACAAACTTATGCTGTCGTTCTCCTTTATTTGTTTCTCTGTAGACTTTATCTCTTACTCTACGGAGTTGTATTCATACTGGAGTCATCCTCCAGATAGTTTCTCCTTTTATATCCATTCCTTACATACTCACACGGCGCCCCACCTCCACTCTATAATTAGCCTCTTCCTTTCGTTCCACTTTCATATGGGATTCCTTTGGACTTCTGCCTGCATGGCGTTCCTCTTTTAGATCACACTGCCACTTCCCGCAGTTCCATATTATCAGGATGAACTATATGGAGTATGGTCGTCCTTTGGACTCCCGCCTCCTTTTTCCTATTATATCATTTACCTTATTCGCACGGACCAGGGGCCTACCATATATATACTCTGTACTTTTATCATGTATTTCCCTAAGCTAGTTCTATGCAATATCAGCATAGTTCTAGTGATACTTCCTGAGAGCTCCAGCGGCTAGCACCTGGATATCGGAGACCTGTCGAGCCCACCTCGAGTCTCAGTTCGTCTTCTGAGATAGACTGTGGTAGACATCGCCTAGCAGGCTCCTCTACTCATTACCTTGCCCTCTCCTTGTTAAAACTCGTTCAGACCTAGGTAACTTCATGCTCCACTTGTCACTAACTGCGCTGCACGTTACAAAAGAACTAGCTTCTCCCCTTGTCCCTACCTTTGCGTAGAGGACACACCCCATCGCCAACATTTCCCGATTCAGTCTATTCGGAGATTCCTCTAGCCCAGAGCCAGGTCCTTCTGCTCTGCTCCCTCTGTCAGCACCTCCTAGTGCTAACCCTTCCCCTCTCCCACACATCCACGAACTACCTCTCGGACATGCCTTCTTTGTCCCCCTTCCCGATCGCTTTTCCTCCCCTGAGGCAAAGGCGACTTACAGACAGAGGCAATGAGACTTGTTGAAAAGTCGTGTGCTACGGATGCGACTTGCGGGTGAGGCGGTCTGAGCAATGACAGAGGTTATTTGTGATAGCGAACAAGGTACAGTAATACAAGCGGAGATGAGATAAACTAGGTACTGTACAGTTATTAGGTAAGCGAGTGATTCTACTACAACACACCCCCTGAATCATGAGCGAGTCCGAGTGAACAAAGAATGATGAATAAAATAATATATGCACCCCCTGAAGTCCAGAAAATTATCATATAGAAGTATCTTCTTCAACGAGATGCTTCTTCGGTGGCGGTCTTGAGCTGACGTAAGGTGAATGCGTCGACTACCAAGCTAGTGGCTGTTTTCAGATCGGGTGTGGTCTTCTTATCTCTTTGTTCGACCCAATTGTCCAGAGGTCGGTACAAGTGAGCAATGAGTGGGGTAATGGGGTAATGGTGTGGCGAAAATGAGGGTGGACAACATGGTGGATGCAATAGTGATGGATCATGGCGGCGAGATGATGAGACAATAAAAGAGTGTCGGAAAGTCTCATTGAAATTGGCATTAGAGTAGTGTTGAGAATCGATGACATGACATGCGTGTATGCGGTAAAACAATAAGAGTGTCGAAAAGGAATCGGAATGTGGATATATGTGGTTCAGAGCACCTACTCCGGATTTGAGAATGGATCTGCGAAATGATCCGCAACACCTGCAACACGGCCTGTTGGTCTACAGTGTGTTCGTGCGGTTGCAGTGCCTGCGACGCAGCCCGTCGGTTGTCAGCGGACTCGCACAGCCCGTCGTATGGTTATTGAATTGATGTACCCCGATAACGCAAGGGTAGGTTCGCTATGTTGAAAAGTCATGTGCCGAGGACATGACTTGCGGGTGAGGCAGGACGAGCAACAGCAGAGGTTATTCATGATAGTGAACAAGGTACAGTAATACAAGTGGAGACAAGATAAACTAGGTACTGTACAGTTATTAGGTAAGCAAGTGATTCTACTACAACATAGCTGAGGTAAACAGGAGACAAGGAAGAGCAACCGACTATCTTGAGCTAGACTATCAACCGACACCAACTCCGTCAGCAACACTGTTACCACCTCCCGCGGCATTCCCTCCCCTGCCACTGTCCCCTCATTCAGACAAGGACCACCCTGCTAGTTATCACAACCCAGACACAGGTTCCGACATTGACATTGACCCAGCTCCCAAAGACGACAACATGGTTTCAGAAATAAAGGCTGGGCTCCCTGAGGACTTTACCAGGGAGGCCAAGGACTCTAACCAATGGCTTCTCTCCATGAAAGCCTACTTCCTCATCAACGATCGACTTTACATGGATACGACTAAGTCCCTTACTTTTCTCAACAAAATAAGCAAGGGCCGTGGAAAGACCTTTGCGGAAGGATGGCTGATGAAGCTTTCAAACCCTAGAGTTGCAGATGCAGACAAAACCTTCGAACGAATTACAGAAGCGTTCAAGTCTACTCCCACCCCGTACGATGTAGCAGCAAAGGCTAGGATCAACCTTTCTCAGTTACGCCAGATCCTGGAAAGACTCCCTGATGGAACCTCTAGCGATGGCTTCCTTACCTATGCTTCAAGGTTCTGTCTCCTAGCAGAGAAAACCAGGATCGAGGACCCCGCCGCTCTGGTGGAGTGGTTCCTCCGCAGACTTAGCCAACGCCTCACTGCTATGGTACTCTCTTGCAAGAAGGTACCTACTACCTATCAAGAATGGATCAATAAGGCGGGGAAGTTTTCTCAACAGCTTAGGAGGATAGATGATTTATGCAGGAAGGTCCCATATATCCCTGCTCCCTCCTCTTAAAGCTCCACTTGTAACCCATACGCTATGGACGTAGATGCCATACGTCTCACCCCAACACAGCGGTCGGAGTATATGAAGAGCAACAAATGTTTCGTGTGCCACCAGGTTGGTTGTAGGTCCGCCAACCACTCCCGATCCGGAACCGACTGGACACAATTCTGTCATATGCCCCGCTCGTCGCAAAAATATCGCACACCCAAACAACGACGGTCGCAAAGCACAAGAGCCATATCCACCAATGACAGCTTTGACGACGCGACTAGGTGGGAGGGTAATGAGGTCCAAGACTATATTGAGAGTCTACCAAGGAAGGACCAAGGCGCCACTATTAAGATCTGTAACGCTCGCCCATAAAGAAGGCCTGGATGCCGACATTACTTGAACTTTTGGTACACTTCACTTTCCTAATCATTGCTAATCTATTACAGAACTACCGAACATACATCAATCTCGTATCACGTGACCTTTGTCACATGATCTAGTCACATGCCATCACGTGACCCAGTCACATGATCTTATCTCTTATCTCGGCTATGCACCTCATGGCAACCACATTGCATTCTTATCATCACCTCATGCTTTTCCTCTTGACTCACTTTCCCTTATCAGCCAATAGCAATAACCGCTCTTATCTAGAGCCTATAGCATAAGTCCCTCTTATCTTCCTTATCGCCTCATGGTACCCAGTGTTCACACTATTAACTACTTATGGTCAGTATAGCCTCTAGCATAGCTTGGTCTGTGCACGGTCTCTCATAGTATATATAGTCGAACTTATAGTAGTACAGACCTTAGTCTTATTCATCTTGGTTCTTTCCTCTTGTTCACACCTATAGTTTCCCCTTTACTTGAAGTCCCTGCTAGGGCACAATCCTACTATTGTCATAACCTCTGTTGTCTAGGATCACATATCCTACGAGCTCGATATCAAGTCCTTCCATAAGGTACAGTTGGGATAAGATATCGTTACATTGAAGACCAAGGGTCGTTACACTTAGCAGGATTTCCTCAGATTCGAGATATCTCTGATTTAGGTAGCATTTCAGCTATTTCTTTTTCTGATAAAAAAGAGTACATCTTGCGGATGTCTAGGCGTTTCTGTTCAAGAGTGTCTGGGGTCATGTGAAGAGAATTTACTTCAATGATATCTGGGATTTCTAGACTATTAGAGGAATCAAGCGCTGGTGTTGTGTCCCAGCCAAGCTCCGAATCAATTGAAGGCCCCTCTAGACTTGAATAGATAGATTTTGTTATTTCGGAACTTGTGGATTGAGATGCAGCTTGCTTGCCCAGATCATTTAGGCTGCATTGGCTTTTCCCTTGTTGGAAGGCATAGCCTGAAACAAAGCTCTGACTTCATCAAAAGTCATTCCTCTAGCTGCACATGGTAGAGATTCTTGTACTTGTTCCCATGATGTAGCAGGTTCTACTGCATTTGTGGCATGAAGCATTCTTCCTTTGCTGCACGTGGATTTGTGTTGTCCTCTGGACCAATTACAATGTGGGCAGCGAGTGGAAGATTTCTTGCAATCTTTAGCGAAGTGTCCTGTGCCTCCACAGTTGAAACAACTGGATGGCGTACTCAGTTTCGAACCTTTTCTCTGAGGTCAACGAGTGAAGGCGATGTCAAGATCATCTTCTTCATCTAGATCTAGAAGACCAATATCCATCCTATTATGGTGATTAGACCTCTTCTCGGTTCGTCCAAGAATGAGTCCGATGGATTCTTGAATAGTCCCGATCTCCAATACAATTTCCACATAAGGAGCAATCTCATGCTGACACTTCTTTTCTCTGGTAATCTGTGTGAGGATAGAAGGTCGCATACTTTTTTCAAGTACGGCACAAGCGTGAGCTCCATCGATTCCAGCCATGTTGTACAGGGATTCAAACTTTGTAATGAATGGCCCTGTCTTGAGATCTCCTTGATGGAACTTGTTGAGCTCTTGTAAAGCCCAATCTTTCTGATTAGCATGTCGAAAGAACTTGGGTAGTTCTTCTTCTAGCTGTGACCATAAATAGATAGGTCCTCAAGCAAGTCGAGTTTCAGCGAACTTTCCTGCAGTGGGTCCTTTAAGTCGTGATAGGACTGCTTGGACTGCAGTGTATGATGTAGGTGGAATGGCTCCTGCATTGAGGCGTAACCAGGCCTGAATTTTAGCCCACCATTTGTCAAACTTAGCGCGGCTTCCATCATAGTCTCCTGGGTCTGCGAAGACTTCTACTTTTCTGGAATATTCTACTCCTGATGCAGCTGCTGCTCCGGCAGCAGTAATGCTTGCTCTAGAAAGATCATCAACTTGATCTTGTAGGTCACTATTTTCTGTTACGAGATTGGCAACTCACGTTTCTAAGTGACGATGCTCTGTTCCTAGATTTTCACATGCTTGGAGGGTAGCAGTCATGATGTCTAGTACTGCATTGAATTTTTCTTGGTTTTCTGCCATGCTAGCTGGACTTAGAGTTTCGCGGAATGCCTGGAAGGCTTCTACCAAAGGGTTGGCAGACATGATGACTTAAGTGGGATAGTTGAAGTTTGATTCAGTTTCTGAAGAAGAGTGATCGGCTAGTTCAGCTTCTCGTTCTTCAACTCTAGGGGGTGGTACTCGAATAGGTCTTGGTACTGGGAGCGGTTCTCCTCTTTCGGCAGCTGCTTCTTGTTCTGCAATAGCAGCTTCTTGTGCTTGCCTAATGCGTCTCTGGTTTCTTTGATGCAATGTGGAGTTGCGACGACAAAGGTCTTGATTGTGTTCTCTTACAATTTGTCGGTGAACTTCCTCAGTGATTGGCCCAATGTTGTCAATTCTGACTTCAATATTCTCAGCTGGTAAAGGGGTATGAATAGAATTTTGGTATTCAATATGGACGGAAACGTAAAGGTGTCCTAAGCGCTGAGTGGGGTCTGAGTGTAGGAGGGCGGTAGCCAACAGTACTATCAGGAATGCAGTACCAGCGAGGAAGGCGAGGGTTAATAGGAAGAGGGGTATCAGATCTCTCTCTAATCCATATACTTTCCTCAATACGATCACGTGCTTTCTGGACCTGACATCTGGCCCTCTCAATGTGTCTAGGGTCTCGGGGTTGGTGACTAGCAAGTTGAATGCCCTTGAGTATAAGTCTCTCGATCTGTCGGGCTTCACTCTCTGCACGCGGACGATTATCCCAATCTCTGTTGTAGACGTCACGCTGGGCTAGTCTCCTGTTAGAAAGGGAGTGGTAAATGGGATCCCAGTCAATGGGATCGGATAACTCAGAGGGAGTGCAGAGTGGAGTGCTAGGGTTATATAGATCGGATCCGAGCGGTGGATAAACGATCTCAAGATCTGCGAGAGTGGGGGTTAGATGAATATCCGGTTCTTCGTTTGTTTGTCCTAACTGACCTGGTAAGTTGAAGGTGTTGATGGTGGTAGCCCTGTATAGGGTTGAGGGTGCGTCGTCTGGCGCAAGGGTAGTCCTATTGACGAGGGTCCTATATCCCTGGTCTAAACTCGAGCAATAATCGGGTAACTCCGATTCCTATATGGACTTGTCAGTCCTGTTCCGTACTTGACTAGTGACTAGTCAATCGGTACCTGTAGGAGTTCCTCCTCTTCTTCTCTCTTTACCTGGACCTCATAGTCCGACGGGTTGTAATCGTTTGGGTCGTATGAGCCCGAGCGAACTGCTTCTTCTGGTACTAGGTGGAAGATGTCCGGAAAGGTGGAGGGTCCTGCTTGTGGAGGGGATGCTGGTGGTGGAAGGCTAGTTCTTCCTGTGACGACTTGGTTCCAGATGTCAGATACATAGTAGTACGGCACTACCAGAGTGCATGGTCAATAGAGTCGCGATGATGGCCTATCAATAACCTACTGGTCAATCTATCAAGTGGTGGTGTGAAGGTAAGGGGGTCCCGTTGAAGGTAGCTAGTCTTCAATGGTTAGTATAGTCTTGTTCTAATGAAACGACCAAACCCACCAAAGGGTCTAGTGTTTGAGAACCAGAGTACTAGGGGTGGTCAAGTGCAATGGTAGTTTGGGAAAACTCCAGGAGAACAAGACTGGGGTGTCTTGGTCTACTGGCTCTAGTATTTATACTACTAATACATGCACATGGACCAAGCTATGCTAGATAAGAGCTACATACGCTATAGGCTGGGGCTGTACATATGATAAGAGTTGTTAATGCTATAGGTTGATAAGCATACCTGTGCTATGATGTCATAGATAAGATCACATGACTAGTCATGTGATATCCCATATGTTTGTCTAGAGCGCGTATCCATGTGGATCAATATCGTGGGAGATTAATGGCCTTCATGGGAAAGTAAGCAAGTGGAGTGTGTTTGTAGTGAATGTGACACTTGTGTCTTTTCTGGTTGAAATGAAGCCTGGAAAAATAGGGAAAAATAGGGAATGTAACAGATATGGTGGCGGAAGGATGGTTGATCATCTACATGGATGATATGTTGATCCACTCCAAGGATCTCAAGGAACACCACGACAGGACAAGGCGAGTTTTGGAGCGGTTGAGAGAGAACTGGCTGTAACGCGCAGTGCAGTTAGTGACTAGCGAAGCATAAGGTTACCTTGGTCTAAACAAGTTCAATGAGTGGAGGGTGAGGAAATGAGTAGAAGAGCCTGCTAGGGCAATGTCTACCACAGTCTATCTCAGAAGACGAACTGAGACTCGAGGTGGGCTCAACGGGTCTCCGATATCCAGGTGCTAGCTGCTGGAGCTCTCGGAAAGTATCACTAGAACTAAGCTGATATTGCGTAGAACTAGCTTAGGGAAAATACAGGCTAGTGGTACAGAGTTTATATATGGTAGGCCCCTGGTCTGTGCGAGTAAGGTCAGTGATATAATAGGAAATAGGAGGCAGGAGTCTGAAGGACGACCATACTCCATATAGTCCATCCCGATAATGTGGAACTGCAGGAAGTGGCAGTGTGATCTAAAAAGGGAAACACCACGCGGGCAGAAGTCTGAAGGAATCCCATACAGAAGTGGAACGAATGGAAGAGGCTAGATATAGAATGGAGGTGGGGCGCTGTGTGAGTACATAAACAAAGGATATAAAAGGAGAAACTATCTGAAGGACGACTCCAGTATGAATACAACTCCGTAGAGTAAGAGATAGAGTCTAAAAAGAAACAAGTAAAGGAGAACAAGAGCATAAGTTTAGTGAAGATGGAAAAAGTGTACCCCCCTAGTGAACTGTAACACCAGCTCGGCCTCAAACTAGAGAAGTGCACGTTTGATGCCCTGGAAGTAGAATTCCTCAGCATGGTCGTTCGTGAAGGGGTTATCAAGATGGACCCAACCAAGCTCTTGGTGATCACAACCTGGGAACCCCCGAAGTTGGTTCGCACAGTCTGTTCATTCATTGGATTCTGCAGCTTTTACCACAAATTTATTCCCAACTTCTCCGATATCATGCAACTGATCTTGGATTTGATGAAGAAAGGGCAGCCGTGGGCCTGGATGCACAAGCAACAGAAGGCTTTCGACCTCCTCCGAAAGGCCTTCACTTCTGAACTGGTATTAAGAATGCTGGATACCTCGAAACTGTTTTATGTAATGACGGATGCCTCGCTCACAGCCAGCAGAGGCATATTAATGCAGAAGGATGGCAATGGAGACCTGCATCCGAGCTGCTACGTATCAAAGATGTTCTCACCAGTGGAATGAAACTATGACATCTATAACAGAGAACTTCTAGCGGTTATACATGCACTAGAAGAATGGCGGCACTATCTCACCGGAACCGACCGGCCCATCACTGTGCTCACAGACCACATGTTACGCTTGGTCCAGGTAGGAACGAGCATAGCCTTTGAGTGGTCACGGGACAAGAGCATTGAGTCAAAAGTACAACGAGGACTTATAGAACGGAGGGTCGAAGGTCAAGGGGACTGGGCTGAAACCAGTAGTTCAAGGGTTCAAGGGTTCCTTGTGGGGGCATCCACACAAGGGTCAAGGGGACTGGGCTGAGACCAGTAGTTTCAAGGGTTCAAGGGAGCTGGGCTAGAACCAGCGGGGGTGAGGCAAGAGCAAATAGATTGTACGAAGTACAAGAAGACAAAGGAGCTCAAGCGTGGGGAAACACTAGAGCGGTATCTACGACTTATATATGTTGGATATACAAGCGTTAAGGGCAGGCATAGAAATGGATAGAAATGGATGGAAGAGATAATGACTAAGTAAGTGGAGTCTGTTGGGATGCCGATGGGAAGATCACGTGAGAGGAATGTGTCATCATGAAGAAAGGAAAGATAAGTCCGCGGAGAGAAGACGAGACACGTTGTTGATACAAAACAAAAGAAAAAGAGAGAATCGTAACACCACAAGAATCTGTGCTATTTCAAAGACCCAAGGAAGCTCTCTAGGTGGCAAGCTAGATGGCTATTAACGCTACAGGACTACGACCTCTTGTTCCAACACACTCTGGGGATTAACATGGGCCCCACGGATGTGCTCTCGTGTAAGGACGACATGGAAACGGCTAATGACAACGCTACTGTCTCTTTACTGCTGGGGAAGCTTTTTATTAAATGACTCAACACCGACCTCCGGACTTCTATCGAGAAGTCATCCACCTCCGACCCATTTGTCATTTTGCAACTACGCTCACTCCATGAGGGTGCATCGGGCATTCCCCGCTCCTCTATTCACAATTGGCATTATGACGATGGTATCCTCTACTTCAAGGACCAGGCTTACATGCCCGAGGACCACCAATGCGACCTCCTCCATGTCTTGCATGACTCGCCTGTGGGCAGTCATGGCAGGTATTACCAAATGGTTAACCTCGTCCAGCATGACTATTGGTGGCCTGGCCTCACCATGTTCGTGCACCACTTCATACAGGGCTGTGCAACCTGCCAGGCCAACAAGGTCAATACTCACCCTACCGTTCCCCCGTTGACCCCACTTCCTGTTGCCTCCTCCCGACCCTTCCAGTGTGTCTCTGTCAACCTCATTACGCACTTGCCACCGTTGCATGGATATGATTCTGTCATGGTCGTGGTCGACCATGGCCTTACTAAGGGGGTGATTTTCACTCCATGTCACAAGAGCGTGGATGCTGAGGGCATCGCACAACTCTTTTTCGAAAAAGTCTTCCCACGGTTTGGACTCCACGACAAGATTATCTCGGACCATGGTCCGCAATTCACCTCAGCCTTCGCTCGAGAACTGGCCAGGCTTCTTGACTATGATCCACTCCTTTCTTCTGCTTACCATCTGCAAACTGACAGAGAAACGGAATGGGTCAACCAGGAACTTGAGACTTATCTTCAGATCTTTTGCCAAGGTGATGCCTCCTGTTGGTCGGATCTCCTTCCAATGGTGGAGTACTGTCACAATTCCTCTGTCCACTCCATAACAGGAAAGACTCCTTTTAGCCTAATGATGGGGTACAAGCTGCGTGCCTACCCACGGATCAGAACTATGTTCCTTCCTGCCCTCGAGAAATGACTCGGAGACCTCAACGAAGCTCGGCTAGAAGCCACTGCCACGCACAAGAAAGCGCAAAGGTACATGAGGGAACGTGTAACCTCAAAATTTAGACCATGGAAAGTCAGAGATAAGGTGTGGCTCGAAGGCCGCAACCTGAGACTCCATTACCCCTCTAAGAAACTCGCACCTCGACGGGAAGGACCATTCAAGATCACACAAGTCATATCACCTGTATCATATAAACTCTGTCTCCCATGAATGTGGAAAATTCACAATGCCTTCCACGCCTCCCTTCTCACCCCATATAGGACTACTGCAGAACACGGGGATAACTTCATCCCACTTCCGCCGGATGTTATAGACGGAGAGGAGGAATTTGAAATCGAACAGATCTTAGCCCATCAGGGCTCTGCTAGACACCGCCATTACCTTGTTTTGTGGAAAGGATACCCATCCTCCAAAAACACCTGGGAACCAGAGTCCAACCTGGGACACACCACCGACCTTCTTGAGGAATATAAGGTGAGGGATCCCCTCGCTTTTCCTCCATAACCACCGCATATCACTCTCGTCGTTCTAAGTGTTGAGCCCCAGCTCCACTACATGTCATCAACCACATCCTCCTATGTCCACATCATTCCGGCTGACATCCCCGTCTGCATCCACCGACTCCCAACCCACTCTTGTCAAATCCTATACTGCGCCGTCCTCGAGAACGCTGCCGCCTCTATCGCATTACCCTCCATTCCTGCTTACCAGGACGTTCCAATACTCAGATCCTTGGTCAGCATATTCCATACCTACACCACCTCCCATACTCTTGACGCCCAGCTATTTCCAGATGGGACCCTGCCTGTCTACACTGCTGCCATGGAACAGTCCATCCACAAGTCATGAGATGCAATTCTTGACGCACTCCACGATCATGGATTCGATGATGTCTTTCGGGGACTCCCTAGACCCCTCTTCGCACATATTCTTAGACCAATACTTAACACACTCCCCTCCAACCTATGACGATACTACTTTGACAACGATGAGAATCACCCATGGGATCGGGACACTTGGGCCTGGGACAAGATTGACGGATCTAGGAGAAGGGAGGATGGAGATAGTGACACAGGGTCCACCTCAACAGATCAAACCGCCTCCTGCACTCCCATCCCCGTGCCATCTCCATTAACCCTGGCCTCTCGTGCTCCTACCACAGGACCAACCGATGACAGCAATGGAGGAGCTAGCAGCAATACTCGCCCCTGAAGTCTTTCAGAGCTTCCTGCATCCTCTGACAAGGTTCGAAATTTCCTCGCCACAATCCCCCTTCTTGGAGCCACCACCCCACCACTCAACAACATCGTTTACCCTACCCATGGACATCCTGTCTCACCATCCCCCACAACAAGTTCTCGTAAACTCAAGCAGGCTAAGGCAACACTTCGGTTTGGGCTCCTGTCTTCTTCTGCACAAGCTGTAGGAGGCTCTACTAAAAGACTGTGCAACTGCTCGCATGCAGACACACCCTATCCCACCTCCAGTAGATATAACAAGGACGCTGCGGCATCGCCCTTGCCGATGCCAGGGTCCTTCCAAAACACAATAGACGTCAACTCCATCATTCTCCCTCCTCATCGCCCCCTCGCTCACTGCTTCACTTGTCGAGAGTTCGGTCATCTTTGCCCCGACTGTCCTCGCTACCAATGTCCATTCTGCCTCACTACAGCACCAGGGCATATCCAAACCTTCTGCCCTCGCCATCGCTGCCCCATCTGCAGGGAACTTGGACATTGCGAGGAGAATTGTGTCGTTCATCGTAACCCCCAAGACGACTATGATCCCACTGACTACGAGGTAAACGAGGGGGACTGCAACTAAGTGGGTGGTCTTGCAGGTGCTTCGACCATAGAATGGGGGTAATGTTACGGTTTACTAGGGGGGTACACTTTTTCCATCTTCACTACACTTATGCTCTTGTTCTCCTTTACTTGTTTCTCTTTAGACTCTATCTCTTTGTAATGCTCACCCATATTGCCAACTCGAATGCTGATACTACTTGAACTTTTGGTACACTTTACTTTCCTAATCATTGCTAATCTATTACAGAAATACCGAACATACATCAACGATTGTCAATGCACCAATCATGTGACCTTTGTCACATGATCCAGTCACATGCCATCACATGACTCCAGTCACATGATCTTATCTCTTATCTCGGCTATGCACCTCATGGTATCCACATTGCATTCTTATCATCGCCTCATGCTTTTCCTCTTGACTCACTTTCCCTTATCAGCCAATAGCAATAACCGCTCTTATCTAGAGCCTATAGCATAAGTCTCTCTTATCTCTCTTATCGTCTCATGTTACCCAGTGATCGTACTATTAACTACTTATGGTCAATATAGCCTCTAGCATAGCTTGGTCTGTGCACGGTCTCTCATAGTATATATAGTCGTACTTATAGTAGTACAGACCTTAGTCTTATTCACCTTTTCTGTTAGTTCCCCTTGAAGTCCCTCAGAGGGCACCACAATCCTATATTGTTATCACACTCTGTTGTCTAGGATCACACATCCTACGAGCTCAATATCAAGTCCTTCCATAAGGTACAGTTAGGATAAGGTATTGTTACAAAGAAGATCAAGGGTCGTTACACCGAGTTGCATGCAGGATATGGTTGCATTTGGTCAAGTAAACCTTCAATAAATTTCATGAACGTTGCAGTGCAAAATGACCCTTCAATGATGTTGCAGTGTATGATACCATCTAACAAGAGCACAGGGAGAACAGAATATCTACATGATAATCAGTGGTAGATACAAATATGTAATCAGATTTTACTTACCGGTGACCACGAATGAAAAATGCCTTTCATTGCGCCTTTGTTCCCCGGATTAACCAAGCACAGCCACAATAAGTTGTGCGATGATCAACCGAGCTTTCATCAACAAACACCAGTTGCTCTGGCTGATACTGTCCAATTTGAGTGATATATTCAAGTTGCTTTTGTACTGATCGTTCTGCTGCAACACGTGTGACCTAGGAGATGAAAACCCATCAGTTACTGTACTCATGATAAATTTATGCTTACTTTTTTCATCGTATATCCTGCCCTGTGAAGCGTACGCCAGACCGTCGCATGTGAGACCCCAATGCCACAAGACACTTCCAGCATCTCTTGTAGCTCATCAATATACAGGTCCGGTGATTTCTGGATGGTTCCCAGCAAAAACTACAAGCACATTGTCATATCAATTAGTCCTTAGAGAGGAAGCATACATACCTCAACATCAACATCTCGCAGGTGACGATTATTCATAGGTTCATCTTGCTCCTTATCCTTGGGCTTGCCTATGATTGTTCCATATGTCTTGAAATGTGAAACAATACGTTGGACAGAACGGATGGACAAATCAAGAGAGGTTGCAATCTGCTCATTGTCAAGTAATCTAGTTAGCCTTATAACACCCCACTGTATCTCGGGGGGGATCTTTTGGCCTTGGCCCATGTCTGCGAAGCGTATTTGAGCACAGGAATGAGTCAAGATACAGGGAACATGCTTGACCGAGAGATTCCGAAGCCAGAGAAATTCCGAAAAACAAAAAAGTTTGAATTTCACGATCGGTCGTCTTGGGATGGATTCTTGGGCCTGCTGGGGGTTGAACAGTATGGTTTTTTTCGAATTCCGATGGTGTGTTGAGGTGCTACAGGTGAAAGAAGGTGAAACATGTTTTTACTAGTAAATTTCCCACGCGCGACAAGTCGCCTGAAATAGACAATACTATCATGGGACCAGAGTTGCAACACCTAGGCATGTATTTTCAATAGCTCACTTTTCTACCCAGAAATAAATCTTATAAAAAAACAGAGTAGTAGGATAACTCGTATTGAAAAAGTTACAGTTGAAAGGATGGGGGCAAGTGGGAAGTGATACGTGCCAGAGGGATGCCGGGCAGAAAGCCTGAAAAGAGGACAGAGATGCAACATTTCGTGACGCGACTTCACAGTGCGTCACATGTTGTCACACGGCAGGTTGCAACTCCGACCGCCGATGCCGCACGCCGCACGCACGCACAACTGAGCGGGGAGTTGGTGGGTGCTGGTGAAGGAGCAAGCGAGTCGGGAAATACGGGCGCTCGATTGGGGATCTATACAACCAGTAGACTACTATTAATCGAAGGGTATAACTACTATTTACTGATAATGGTAATAATATGTACTGTGGACCTGGGGTATGTCCACTGGATAGCTGGATGCGACCATTGCCGTGTCTTGCCGTGGTGCCGCTGCTTGCCGTCCAACTCCGCTTGAATTTGTCACACTTTGCATCTCACTGACACAGTTGAACTAGAGGCCACATGCAGTCGCACTTCTCAATGTGGTGTTCTTGGAAAAATGACAGAGAGATACAGCAGACCATAAAGAATCTGCCCCTTTTTTTTTCCTTTTTTTTGGTGGTGAATATAGCTTGGCCCTGACCATTCTTTGCTTCGAAAAGGGGTAGAGAGAGATAGATATGAAGTTGTGCAACGATCTCCCAGCTTTCTCTGTCGAAAAAAAATAAAGGACTCTTGGATATGATATTATGAACTAGTCTACACCAGTACGAGTCTCTAATTCATGATGTGTAGTGTAGTACAATACATTTTGCATCTCTGTCCTGTTTTGCAACTCCGGGCCAACGATAGTATAGCAACGGCGTTCGCCAGCCAATTAGGTCGCCTGGAAGGAAGAGAAGAACACCAAGAAAGAAAAAGTTGACGCGCAGGGTGAGGGTGGGCGTGCAAGTCCAAAATGCAGGGGGAGGCAAGTTGTGCAATATAAGAAATCAAGAATAGGTGATCAAAGGCGTGGTTTTGGCGGCGTTTCAGGTTGCGGTGCATGAGCGCCGGACGAGTTACGATGACCGAGAAAATTGACGAAGACGTACCAGAAGTAATTCTAATAGATTCGCCTCGTGGTGATTACGCGTGCACCTTGTTCCGCAGCAATTGCCATCGCCATTTGGCCATCGATGACGACGACATTGGGGCTTGTCCAGCGTGGGAGTGAGCGGTCCTCGCTCATTGATCTTCCGCCGGAGCTCCTCACAGTGATATGTGCCTTTGTGGGCTGTCGGACGGTCGTTTGGTGTCGTCTAGTTGCGTCGTTTATCTTTTTCTTGCCAAGGTCCTAGGTCGACTCACGACTGGGCGCTGACTATAGGTGTGTCGACGATTGAGAGACGTCATTGATGGGTCGCTCGAGCTGCAGTACCAGATCGAACTCGTGCGGGACGGGATGATCGATGAGGGTCTGATAGTAGGCTCTCAGAGTCTGTCCCGCCCATTCTCTCCCACTCAAGCCCCATCTCAATCTGAAACTCAGACTCGATTTGAAACTCCAACTTCAACTCACGCTCACAGTGCTCACACGCAGACACTCGCTCTTGCAGCTCAGCCTACCACACATCTTACGACGTCCGATCGCCTCGTGCGTCTCCGTCAGCTCCGAAAAGCATGGTCGACGCTGAGCTGGACCCGCTGCGTGACGGTGCCAATGCCCGGACCTTGTTGCGCCTACGAGCTCGTCGGGGGTGTATTTTGCAAGACGCAGCCGACCGTGCGCAGAGCGAGGGGTGGGTTTGGGGGTGCGCTGATCGGGTGGCCCGGGTTTGTGACCATGGGACACGGCGCTCAAGGCAACGATCAGGAGGAAATGGAAACGACCCACGTCCTCGGCTCGCGCACCCTGTGTGCCACGTGGCTCCCGGGAACGCACAATCCAGTGCGTACGGCCGTGAGAGATGACTTGGGGATTCCGACGCGTGATTTTGCGATGGACCCGTCCCAGGATTTGATAGTCTTGTTCAAGGGTGGGGAGGATGCTGGGTTGTGCGTCTCTACCTCTTCCTCTCTTTGTGCGCTCGATTGACAATAGACGATGATGACAGGCCAATGGGAGAAGTCTATCCTGGAGTGCTCGAGTTGCACATTCGGACAATGTCGACGAATCAGACGCATCCAGAGGCGAGAGTGCCAGTGTTGTGCAGGCGCGTGGTGTATCCTGTTACGAGCGTATTCGTTCAGATCGTCGACGACGTCGTGGGGATAATGTACTGCATCGATCCTTCACGACCGCGGATTACGATATGGAATTGGAAGATGGGACGCCTCGTCGTGGTACGTCTACACACTAATACTATTCTAGCTCTTTGTGACGCCTGCGGTAGGACCGGGCTAGCGGTAGCCTCCCACTTGGTACATGGGACTTTTCGTTCATCCATAGCCGTGCGCTGTTCGTCACGACCGGCAGTGGGAACGGGTCCCTCGAGCTGTTTACCTTTACCTGCGATCGCGCCGACGCCGACTCGTCTTCAGTCCCATCCCAACCACAACCCGAATCCACGTCACCGCTCGTCCATGTCGCGACCCTATACCTCCCCCCCGTCCGCCCTTCAGTGCGCGTGCTCAGCATCGGGACACACACGGGCCCTTTTGTGGCCGGTTGTCCAGCCGACGCGTCGTTTATCTCGTCTAATAAGGACCGGATCTACGTGTTGACGGTTCAGTATGTACATTTGCCGACGGTGGACGGGCCGAGGACGCGACCAAGGGTGTGTGTGTTTGTGCATCAGCGAATGTTGGAGAGGTATTTGGGGATGGGTGAGGGTGCGAACCAAAAGGGCGTTGCGATGGGTTCAAATATGGGTTCGGATGCTGGAGGAGGCGCAGGCAGGAGTGCGGCGATAGAGGTGCCTTGGTCAGAGTGGGGACAGACGTATGCGCGGATGTTGCCCCATGTGGGCATGTTTCAGTGGTTGAGGTGGGTTGTCGATCGCTGTCGTGCCTTGGACGCGCGCACGTCGCGTCGATGCTGATGCATAATTTTTTGGTTCGGATGGTACACAGATACGTCCATGGACAGCGGGTGGTGATGCTCCTCCCCACGTTCAACTCGAACAAGAGCACGCTTCAAGTGCTCGACTTTAACCTCCGGCGTGTCTTTGACGACGATAACACTAACACCTTTAACGAGCATTCGCACGAGGATAGACACGAGAACGGGGACGCAGATCCATCGCTCAGTAAAACCATTCTCGAACGCGTCGACTACTCCACGCGCATCATCATGCCGGGCATCTTTGTCGACCCAGTCGAGAGCGGGTTGCCCTATCTCGAAGCGCGCCGGGAGGTGGAGGGCAATTACTCGGGGGTGATGATCGACGACGAACGGCTGATCGCGCTCAAGGTGCGTCACTGATGCCGAGCGTGATACTAGCTCTCACTGACGTCTTGATGATGATGACGATTGATCATGTGGGATGTTCAGTATCCGGCGTTTCTGACGGGGGATATGAAGGAAGTAGACGTGTACACGATGTGATCGTGATAACAAGGTTTTTGCGGTAATCATTGTTGAGTCTTGGTCCGGTTTTTTGAGTGACGACTGATGATTTTTTGACCGTCTTGGACGCTGTAGTTTTCTTGTGCTTTGGTCTCGCTTTCGCTTGTATTGCTTTTGTGTTGTACTATATAGGATAAAGCTTGTGTACCGTACATACATGTTGAAATCTATTCGCCATGCCAAATGTCCACAAGCATTAAGTAACTTCGATCCTGCTACGTACCATGAACCAAGAGGCAGCGCCCGCTGGAAGGGGGGATAACGATTGCACCGCAGTTCGCCTCTTATCCTAGACATTCGAACACACAACTCTCAGAAGCATGCTACACTGCAATGCATGCCAGGTATGTTTCTGATGGCTATTCCATGCTTCCAGGCTTACTTAATGATCATGAACTTGCTGTGGTGCTGTGGCAGCCTCGAGTTGGGTTAAAACTGCTCCAGGCATGCCCTCGCTGCACATCTCAACAACCCACCTCCCCAGTATAAACAGCGATGGATAGCAAATCGGACGCCACAGGAAGACGATCACGACTTGATGATCCAGAAACAGATAACCTAGTTGAGGGTTTCGAGGGAAACGGGCCACCACGAGTTGAATCAAGCACGTCGCAGTCTAGTGCACCAACTGTGGATTTTTTGAGACCTGGTTGCTCATTTCCCGACTGACCTGTCCTGCAGGACAGCATACAGGCCCCTGGCGCTTCTGACACTTACTCCCAATGTACGGGGCAGGAAGAAACCTGTGCACATACTGTTGTTACACGTACGAAGTTCTTATCTTTACATGGTTGCGAAGATTGCTGATAGTAAGGCAGGCATTCGAGCAGTTTGGAATGACGGGTGCCGCACAGGACTAAAGAATCTTGGTCTGGCATTGATGCGCCGATTCGAGGGTCTCGGGGAGCTGAGCGATCTTGAGGACGCGATTTCGACACTCAGGGTTGCTGTTAACCTCACCCCTCATGGTCACTCTGACAAGCCCGACATGCTGAACAACCTCGGAAACGCCTTTAGAGCTCGTTTCAAGCGCCTCGGGGAGCTGAGCGATCTCGAGGACGCAATTTCGACACTCAGAGTTGCTGTTGACCTCACCCCTCGTGGTCGCCCTCACAAGCCCACGATGCTGAACAACCTCGCGAACTCCTTCGTCACTCGTTTCGAGCGCCTCGGGGAGCGGTGTGATCTTGAGGACGCAATGTCACTGTATTCGCGTGCTGCTTCCGTTCCCATTGGCCCCATTGGCCCTCGATTTCATGCATCGCAGCAATGGATATCATGTGCTCGTCTCATAAACCACCACTCTCTCCTTCATGCATACTCGATTACCGTTGACCTCCTTCCCCAACTTGCATGGACTGGCCTCTCCCTTACACACCGTTTCGCCGAACTCAAGCGGGGTGCCCATGTTGTGCGGGAGGCTGCTGCTGCTGCTTTAGACTCGGGATTCCCAGAGCTTGCTGTGGAATGGCTCGAGCAAGGACGTTCCATTGTTTGGAGGGAACTGTTTCAGCTTCGCGACTCTTATGAAAAACTGTCGTCCGCTCACCCAGATCATGCCTCCAGACTTCAGAAACTGTCTGCTGCATTAGAGGATGCCGGTGCCACTCGCGAAACATCTTTGTCCACCTCCTCGCATTCGACTGATGATGCAATGCATCGTGCGACACAGACATTGCAGCGAGAAGTCGATCGACACCGTACGCTCGCGATCGAGCGAGATAGATTGCTCCAGGTGATTCGACGCCTTCCTGGTTTCGAGCGGTTCCTCCTCCAGACAGATTTCTCTCAGCTCCGTGCCTCAGCACACTCTGGACCAGTCGTTATCCTCAATGCTGCACACCACCGATGCGATGCATTGATCGTTCTTGCCGACGTGGATCATGTTATCCACGTCCCACTCCCCGATTTCACTTTCCAGCGCTCCACTGATCTCCAGGGCGTCTTGAAGAGTTTCCTTTGCCACGCTCCTGTTGAAAGGGTCAGCAAGAGCTGGCAATCCTTCTTATCCCCCTTGTGGATATATGTTGTTAAGCCAGTCATGGATGCAGTGGCTTTCTCAGTGCGTCTTGTCATGTCGCCTCGATTCATAATCCGTTCATCCGTATCTCTGAACAGACACCTGGAGATCTATCACGCATTTTTTGGTGTCCTACTGGCCCTTTCATGTTTCTTCCTATCCATGCCGCTGGTTTTTATGACGCCGAGCATTCAGTACCCGGGCACAAAGTATTCGACTTTGTTGTCTCGTCATATGTCCCTACTCTCAGTCTTCTTGCACCGTCACACAACATGCGTGCGGCACCTAACAGCGATCTCCGCCTGCTCGCTGTTCGGCAGCCACCCACAGATGGCCAATCCAGACTTCCAGGTGTGCACACCGCGTTGGAGCACATCAAGGAGGTAATCAAGGATTCAGCTTCAGCGTGCACTACCTTCCTGGAATCCTCTGTTGGTACCGTCGAGGAAGTTCTTGGACTCATGACGGATACGGATTGGGTCCATTTTGCATGCCACGGAATCCAAGATGCCGCAAGTCCAACTGACAGTGGTCTTTGTCTCGCCAACGCACGCCGCTTGAAAATTTCTGACATGATCGGGTTGTCACGTACCCGTGGAGGGCTTGCCTTTCTCTCCGCAGGTCAAACAGCGACGGGTGACGAGGAGCTTTCCGACGAGTCTATCCATATCACAGCGGGGATGTTGTTTGCGGGTTATGGAGGAGTCATCGGTACGATGTGGTCGATCAGCGATAGGCTTGCGCCCATCGTGGGGAGGGACGTGTATGAGCACCTCTTTCGGAATGGCACGAGGCCGGATTATCGGGAGGCTGCACGAGCGCTGCATGAAGCTATTGGGCGTCTTCGAGAGAGTGGCGAAGCGTCGTTCGACGAGTGGGTTCCGTTTATCCATGTAGGCCTTTGAATGTAGGTCTTTTACTTTCAATGGTATTGTATCTCTCTTCACGTACACGAATGGATCATTACATGGTAGAAATGTATTATCGTCTTGGCGATACCATGAACTGCTTGGTCGCGTTTGTACTCGTAAAACGACAGAAACCTCGATAAGTAACAACCGGCGCCCGAGTTGTGTTGGTATACTTCAAGTTGGGTTCGCCGACCCGAGCGATAAATCTCTTCCTCGAGAAGTGGCACAAATTTGGCCGTGTGCCCTACGCGACTCGGAGGATTGATGGCGTCGACGAAGGTGTACTGAGTATGAGAGTGGATGGGAGTCAGCTGATGCCCAGCTTTTGTCAGTCATTCACGCGCGTGTGGATAGGTGCCAAGATTGCAGGGGTGCTTAGGGCTCGACACATTGGGAATCGCGCAGCGCAGTGTCCTTTGAGCATGGACGTCGTATCGGCCCTTGCATTCTCTTCGAACGGGCTACAGTGTTGGTCGACGCCATCAGCAAACGCGCCCAAACCTAGTACAACCTCGGATGAACCCGGCGGTTCTGGCAAACCTACCTAGGGCTTGCAAGATCTAGTAGGGCCATCAATACTCGACCACAATCTATGCAGAGCGTGTCACATCCATACCAGATCTAGCAAGGGCTAGCACGGACTAGTTCGATAGCTTTGATTGTATGTATTCCAAGTTGTGCAAAAATGACAAGTGTACTACGAGACAAAAACGCGCCCATACAAGTTAACCTAAGGGAGATTCAAAAGGCATCCTCGTCATTCGGACCCTGTGCGTCTTCATCGCCAGAGCCCTCGTCGTCGTCAAGCACTTGATCCAATCCACTATAACCAAACTCGTCCATTTCATCATCGAGTTCGTTGTCAACCAGCTGTTCACCATGATCTTCGACCTCAATGCCTTCCATTTCTGATCCATCTTCATCGCTCTCCTCGTCGCTTTCTTCCTCGGCACTGCTGGAGTCATCCATGGGGACATCTTCGCCACTTTCTTCAGTTGCCTCTTCGGATAAGTTGCGATCATGTTCGAAGGTAAAAGGTTGCTTGTCGAGGGTCTCGCGGTCCTCGAGAAGGCAGCATGTTGCCTCGCGAGTCGACTTGTGTCCAACTCCACCCCCTCGGTGCCTCATAAACATATCCCTGTCCACGAAACTAGAAGAACCGTAGTTAGAAACATTTTCAGACAATGCAACATAGGGCTCACATATTTACAAAATACCAGTCCCAGTCCTCATTGTTCTCGGACTTGTTACGGGCAATTGACGGCGGTAACAAGGCAGTAGTACGGCCATAGCGAAAGGCCGGAATTAAGTGTATGCCACGGATAACATCGTTGGGGCTGATGAACCCAAATGCATTGGCAGGGTCGTCATGTGGATAGAAGCCAATACATGGGAGGCGTCGCACAGCCCAGCCGAACTTCAAGTTCATATTACGTGCGAACCATCGCACCCATAGGATGTCGATGCGCTTGGGTGCTTGATCCTGCATCTCTGAGCCACGATACCGCACTTCGACATGAAAGACTCCAATGATCCGAGCGTACCAGTAGGGGTGGGCGTTATTGTCATCCTCGTTTGAGAGGACCATGATGTCAGCGTGTGTGCGTGGGTTGAGAGAATCTTGTTCCCACCGAAGGTCGTATGTAGTATAGTTGACACATAAGACTTGGTGTCGGTAGATGCGATCATTGATGAAGATGAGCTTGTTACGTTGTGCTTGTGTGAACCCCTCATCGCCATTTCCAAGGAGATGCCCAAGTATGTGGTTCTTCAGCTTGGGCAGGAAGTCCTACATGGTGAGTTTTTTGGCGCTGCTTTCGAGAAGGCCATATAGCCACTTACCTTCAAAGCTGTGTCATTTCTGTTTTGCGACAGCCATGCACTAATGTCCCAGTAATATTTCTTGCCCTGCGCCATCTGGTAGTGAGCTTCTGGCAGAGAATTCGGTAATGGTTCTTGATTGACGAGAGGAGGCGCAGGTTGTTCCGCATCCATTGATGGTGCATGTGCTGTGCTTCCCTTACTGGTTGCTAGTACTACACGGTTTTCCTCACGCATCCTATGAAGTAACCGCTCGCGTTGTTGGTGTTTCGCAATTGCACGAGTAAAGGCGTTCTTGTTTGTTCTTGAATAGAATCGTTTGACACGGTGGTGTTCCCGCTCCCCCTACAGTTGTTCTCAGCGTGAATTGAACTATTCAGACCAATCACTTACCACCTCTGTCGAATAGTTGTCTGTAGTCCCGTACCGCCAGATAGATGCCACATAGTCCCCAAGGGCGTGTAACTTGTATGTCGACATGTTGAAATTGTGGAGCTTGCGGGCCGAAGGTGTATCACTGGCACTCTGTGTTTTCGTCGACCCCTGCTTGGTTTGGGCATCTCGGGCCCTCCGTCGGACACGGGCAGCAGTCTCACGGGGGAGGTCATATGTCTTGAACTTTGCACAACAATCGTGAGAAAATTTGTGAAGGATTTGACCGAGGCAAATTGTGCTATTTCCGAAGTGGAATAGTGTGGTCTCCATATGCATCCGAAGCTTCCCAAATGCATGCCACATAGCGAGCTCAAATAAGAGGTCGAGGATAATGGTGTTGTAGGGGTTAGGAAGTAATCCATCGAAGACAGGTATTGTGCACTAAGCTTGCATGAGGGTTTGGATTAGAGAATCATCACACTAGAGCATACCAGAAGTATATCTTCATAGTCTCTTGCTCCCAGTTTGGTGAGGTCGGAAACGTTTGAAGCAAACCCACGGATCGTGTCTCTGCCAAATGTGGGTACTGATCGGAAACTTTGTAAAAGTTAGGATCAAATCCGACGTAATAGTGATACAAATGCCTACCAAGCATTGAACTCCTGTATCTCACCTTGCTCGAATAGAATTCGAATGAGATGTGTGATTGTCACTTTCCAGACACCAATTTCGAATTCGTGCATGAAGTCGGGCACAAGCATCGAATAAAAGTTGAAGCCAAATTTGGCGAGTTTCTTGGAAAAAGCATTCTAGACAATACATGAGTTAGTAGTGTGATATATGTTTATCAGCGCATCAAATACATACACGTGTTGGGACAAGGGACTTGCCTCCAATCACACCCTCGACCGCCTTGCTGACAATGCCACGTCCGTATTCGAAAATAGCCTTGCGTACATGTTCAATTGACCGCTGACGGGGTTCATCATCTACACGGGCCATCTTACCACGTACCCATTTATCGAGTTTTGTTCCTAGCTTGTAGATCTTGTCCTTGTTGATTAGGCATCGTGGGCAAGGACATCTTCCCAGAAACTTCATGCAGGCGAGGAGAATCCTATCGGAACGGCTCCAGTCAGTTAAATAAGGATAGTAATGGAAATCGCACTTACTTCTCTGGATAATCTGCAGCATATGTAAATAGCCGCAGAAAGACCCGTCATAATATACCATCCAGACACTTGATTATAATTCCATGTTCGTAGGCGTCGACAAAATCGGAGTCGAATAAGAAACACCAAATTGCTTGCATGAGTTCGCGCTTGCAGTGCGTTAGCACTGCTGCAGTTGCACTCATGCCAAATGCATTCATGTAAAAGTCTTGAATTTTATCGGGTAGCTGGGATATAGTCAGTTCCGTCTTCAATACAACCATCATAAATAAAATTACCTTTGGAATATACGCCAGATGATGTGCAGCAAATGAATTTGGCTTTGCACGAGTGTACTTCGACTGATTTCCCAAGAATAAGTAGATGGGCCAGAGTGCAGCATTGCCAAAGTTTGCGAGATGAGTCAAGTCCGACCACAGCATGATTGCGGCGACGACGGTTTCGAGATTACATCCCAGGACTTCAGGAGGCTTAGAATCAACCTTCTGGTACTCCTCGAGCATTGCGTCAGCGGTGTATAGTTCAGTTATTACACGTTCGGGTGGGCGTGTCTTGTCCGGCTGCCAAAAAATCTTGTACGGTGCGTGGTGGAACGTATGGGCCGCAGGCTCCTCGAAAGTGGACTTGACGACCTCTGTAATCTTCCGATAGTGTAGTCCCTCCACATAAAACTCGGGTGCTGTATCTTCTGCCTGTTTGACTTTGTCGCAGGGCAACCGAATGGAAATGGACGTTGTATGCCAACCATCCGAGGTAGAGAACGACGAAGGATTGTCACTGGGAGGATTATCAAGCCGCGCGGTCTCACGTCGAGCATTGAATTGATGGAGATCATTGGAGTTGAAGTCGTCAGCTAGGATCACATCGTGAACGAGGTGGTTAAGGTCGTTGAGGGATTTCTGGGTTGCGCTGTCGTAGAACCAGCTCATGAGTCGCCAGATGCTTGCATTCAAAAACGGGTGAAAGTATTTCTTCTGGAGAGCGTCCAGAGGTGAAGTCCCTGGTCCCCTACTGAGCAGGTGTGCATCTTCATTGTCCTTGACATGCTGGAATGCTGGGCCATCACAGAGGTACTCAAGGAGGGTGACGTTTTCTGGGTCATGTGAAGGGAAATGGCCAGGGAATTCGCGAAATAGATCGTTCGCATCAGGTTCCGTGCAAAGACGGAGGGTGGTATTGGTTGGCGGTTCTTGGCTTGTGGCAGTCTCCGTGGTGTCCATCTCAATATCTAATGGAACGGTGGGCAAATTGTGATCCTCCACAGAGTCTGCAATTGGAGGGGCTGGTACGGGGATGGGTAAGGATGGAGGGTCATCACGGTAATGCTGCGGTAAACGACAATTACGGCTCGGAAGACCTGATGGGCGACGTTCAACATTCTCACTCAGATCAGGCCCATCAGCTTGAAACTGATGGTGATGTTCAATGTAAAATGGCAATGGTAGTGATGATTTAAACGTACCGAGAGGGCCTGATATTCAGCGAGTCGTTGTGCTCGCAAGGCATCCTGCTCTCTCTCCAACTGATCTCTCTCTGCCTGTCTCTCTGCTTCAGCACGTAGCCTCCTCTGTTCTTCTGCTGCTGTACTCTGGGCATGTTCTCGGCGCTTTTGAAGCAGATCGGTGAAACCAGACTGATTTTTGCGACACCAGCGTGAGGTGTGGAGAGAAAGACCATGTTCTCCTTTAACCCGTTTCCCACAAGAAGGGCAGACAATCTCAGCCATTGTGATAGAATGGGATAGGAAGTAGTCAATATTGCATTTCACCAACTCGCATGAAGTGGGGAGGGTTCAATTGTCAGCCAAATTTGTTCCGCTCTCTGCAAAACAGCCCATGTCAACATATTATATAATACTGTATAGTTCCACATGACTCAGTCAGAAAACGCGACTTTCGCATGATTAGCTTCGCATCCTAACTCTCACCATCATGTCTCATAAGGCACAGATCAACCTGGTTCTCATGGAACAATCCACCCCCACGAACGCCAGCACAAAGAAGCATAAAGATAACCTCGCTGATGAGGTAACAAATGGAAGAAAGAAAAAAGCCAGGTAGGTGTCGTCAATGTCTGAGTCCGTAAGCTGATTAGGCCATGAAGAACTTCTGGGAGCATCACTGACTCCGATAAGGCAAAGTATGAGCTCGTTGGAAGAAAACTTGTGTGCCTCTCACACCCGTTTGGATCCCCAAGAACTGCGCTCAATGTTGGACTCAAGGTCAAATCTGGTCACGAGAATGAGCTTGACAAGTAAGTTGTATCAATTTCTGCATGATAGTAGCAGTGTTTCTAACAGATTTAACAGTGATTCGGAAGAGATCGTGCGGTACCATCGGTTTTACGAGGGGATCCTGACCCATGCACTAGGATTGGCTGAAGAACTCAACAATCCGAGGATGGAGGCAAAGGAGTTACAAGATATATGTGCCTGGGTAAGTTAGTACGTGCGCATATATCCAACATCTAACTTCGTATGTCTACTAGATAACAAAGGGTATGAGTGACCAGCGTTCGACTGACCTTGGGTCAGTCAAACATGCTGGCCTGGGGTATCTATTTGCCAACGGCAAGGTACTCGAGCCACCCATTGCAAAGTCGGAGGACAAGTTGATGCATGGATTTAACCACCCAGAGATTGCATGTATGCTGTGCCCTCGAAAGAAGCTCGATGTGTTTGATGAAGACCCTGACACGTATGTAATGTTTTTACTGATTCAATTAGCTTATTTGTTTTAGGATTATTGGAGCACTTCAAGAGGGCACAATCAGGATGACGGCGGGTAATTGGCCGACATGCTTCTATGAAGAGGGAGTCTATGATCCGGAAAACAGAGCAGAAGGTCTCTTTCGTGGCCATGCCGCTTTTCGGGTAAGTTTTCACTTTAGATTTGAGCCGCTGCTAATTTCCATTGTACAGTTTTACATGCATCTATTTATCGGACCATCAGCAGCATCAACCAACACCGTTACTTCAAATTCATCAAAAATATCAAAAAACCATGCCTGGGGCCTCACTGAGGTTACACCGTCTGTGATTGCATATGTCCATGTTCTGGTAAGTCTATGTCTGTGTCGCAGTCTTGTTGACTAATGATGCTTGGCAGCTATACTTTACCTTGAGCACTGCTCCACGATGGTGCACAACAATTGGGCAAATGGATTTAGCAGAGATGGCTTGGGCGATCATCGAAATGTTCGACGATAAGGATGACTGGACCAAGGCGACATTAGCCTGGTGGAATTCATACGTGTTTTTATTTACTTTCACTGACAAACTCAACTTTTATTAGTCGGGCTTTTCCAAAGGGCCATGGATCATGCAAGGACACGGATTCCGATGATGATACAGCCAAGATTCGTGCTCAGAGGAAGAAGGCTGTGTGTACACCAAATCAAGTACGTGCTGCAAAGGCAATCGAATTTGCCACTCCTCCGCCCAAGGCCCGAGAGGTTCCATCGTCTGGGGATCTGAGCGTCCCATCGTCTGGGGATCCGAGCGTCCCATCGTCTGGGGATCCGAGCGTCCCATCGTCCGGGGATCCGAGCATCCCATCACCTGGGGATTCAAGCGTCTCAAGCATCTTCAGCGGGAGCACAGCCACTGCTGCTGCCACTGCAATCGACTCCAACTTGTCTCCATGCACGTCAGACAATGAAGCCGACTCCACCCCGACAGTGTCCAAGACCACTAATGCCGCAGTTCCATCCACCAGCACAACCACATCAATCCCAATGCTGGCCCCTTCATCTCACCCGTCCACCGATCCCACCAAGCCAAAAAGGAAGGGCCGTGCACCTGCTACCAAGAAACCTCGTCGCCAGGGCGGCAAGAAGTCGAACGGATTCTGATTACTGCATTCTAGAACGTTTCATTCACTCTGTCATCGCTCCCTGCTTTCTGTCACTTTTCGTCACGCTGCATCATTTTTATTGGTCTCTGTCGCACTCCTTCACACTCTCTGTTGCTCTCTGCTGTTTTCCGCTGCTCTCGATCACTCTCGATCAGCTTCCATTGCTCTTCGTGATTCTCTGCATGTATTTTGAACTCTTGGGACTTGGGCGCTGGTACTAGTGTTATAATTGTGTATTAATAAGTGAATAGATGATTTCGTGGCCATACAAGGACTAGTGTGCCTCATAGTAGCTTGCAAGGAAGTGAGGATCTAGCAAGGCCTAGCAAGGCGAGGAATTTCGAGCGACGAAATCTACATCTGTAAGACTGTACTAGGTCTAGCTAGGGCTAGCAAGGTCTTGCTAGGAGCAAGGGCCCATTGCATTCTAGCTAGTATGGCACGTTACTTGCAAGACGTAGCAGCAGCATGCAAGAAAGTGTATTTCCGGGCTAGGACTACTAGATCCAACAGCCCTTTTACGGCCTCGTATGGTCTAGCTAGGCCTTGCTAGATCCGGGCGCGTTTGCTGATGGCGGTGTTAGAACAAGTGGATAGATGGGAGTGTGACATATCACATGACCGCATTACAGTCTCGTGACTTGTGACAGCTCGCGTTCCTTCTTCCTGCTTGAACGACGACGCGTTCACCTTCGTGTCCAATGGCCCCACGACGATCTTCTCGCACGCGCACTTTGGACGCGCAGCCAACATCAGCAGGCTCGAGCTCGGGGCCTTCCGATGCCACCACCGGAAAGCGGAAACGCGGCCAGTCGGTCGCAGCAGAAGAAACAGATCTTTCTCACCAAGAGGATGAAGCGCCAGCGCGAAAACCTTCCAGGAGGGTTCGATCTCGTCAGGTGGTCAAGGAGGAGGAGGAAGAAGAGCAACCTCCGCCTGCACCCAGGAGTCGACGTTCCTCGGCCAAACCCCCGTCCTCGAGAACGGCAAAGACGACTCGTCCAGCGCGCAAACCCCTGAGGCTCGAGAGTGACGTCGAAGAAGTGGAGGAGGAAGAGGATACTGCCTCAACACCACGACCACACAAGACAGCCCCTGTCACACCACCCAAGGATCCGACACCCGAACCACGACAACATACCAACGAGAACAACTCACCGAGTCAGGCGTCCCGGACCCCAAAACGTGCATCACCGGTCGCAGAGGAAGAGGAAGAAGAGCATTCACTTCTAGAACCGAGAGTTAGACCCCAAACCTTGTCGCAACCGCCTCCAAAGGAAGAAGAGAATGGACCAAAGGCTAGATTGGTCATTCACAAAATAGTGCTAGTCAACTTCAAAAGCTACGCGGGAAGACAGGAGATTGGACCTTTTCACAAGGTACGCCTTGGCATGCTCGTACTTGAGCGTTTGTCCTCATCAAGTCTGGCTAGTCTTTTTCGTCAATCGTTGGTCCCAATGGCTCAGGCAAATCAAACACGATCGACGCGCTGTTGTTCGTATTTGGTTATCGTGCGGCAAAAATGCGCCAGGGTAAACTCTCAGAATTGATCCATAACTCGGCTCGGTATCCCGATCTCGGCGACTGCAGTGTTGAGGTCCACTTTCGGGAAATCATTGATTTGGTATGGCCTTTTTGTCTTCGGTCTTTTACTCTTGTATATCCTCACGCGCATGATAGCCTGCTCCCGATGCATACAAGGTCGTACCAAACTCGCAATTGGTTGTGGCGCGGATAGCATACAAGAATAACTCGAGCAAATACACAATCGATGGACGGGCCAGCAATTTTACCGAAGTACAGATCCTCCTCAAAGGTCGGGGTATCGATCTCGACCATAAACGGTTCCTCATCTTGCAGGTGATTTCCCTTGCAATAATTCTTCCTCTCCCGTTCCCAGCTGACTTTCGCAAGGGCGAAGTCGAGTCGATCGCACAGATGAAGCCTAAAGCCCAGAACGAACACGAGGATGGGCTGCTCGAGTACCTGGAGGACATCATTGGCACCTCCTCATACAAGACCCCGATCGATGAAGCACTCGCGCAGGTAGAAGCGCTCACCGACCAGCGCAGCGAGAAGCTGAATCGACTCCGGATCGTCGAGCGGGAGAAGAACGCGCTCGAGGCACAGAGGAAAGAGGCTCTGGATTACCTGAGGTTGTTCAACGATCTTGTGAAAGCAAAGAGTAGGCTTTGGCAGTGGTACCTCTGGAAGTGTTTGGAGAACGAGGGCAGGTTTAACGCGCAGATCGTGAGTAGTTTTTATGTTTGTCGTGTGCCACCCGCAACGGACTGAGGGTGGTCGTGATGCTCGTGATTAGGCGAAATACCAGAAAGAGCTAGATGCGGAGACGGAGAGAAACAAGGACGATATTACCCACTTAGAGATGTTGGAAAAGCACTACGAGGAACGCGAGAAGGCATACGAGGTTCGTCGCTAGTGAACTGTTTCAGACATCTCGTCCTGATCACCCGTCGTGTCTCTTCCACTCGAATAGGAAATAAAAGCTGCAGCTGAAGAAGCCGTCAAAGACCAAACTGCGCGAGAGAAGCAAGCTGTCGGGCTTGAGGAGCGGCGCAAACATGCCAACGCCAAGGCAAAGAAACTCAAAAAGACACTTCAAGAAGTGCGCTTTTTCATCTCCGTCGTGCTGTATAGTTCTCTCAGACGTTCCCCATAGGACGAACAAGCTAAAGCAGCCGCTGAACGCACAATCCAAGAGAATATTGCCAAAATCGATCGAAAACGTGCAGAGATCGAGGAGCACGAGGCAAACCTGAAGAAAGAAGAGGACCTTCTCGAAAGTATTCGAGATAGTTTGAAAGGTCTGCTATATATGCGCATCGCCTGTAAATCGACTAACACTCTGCTGACAGACAAGACGCAAGTGTTCCACGACCAGATCGAGGTCAAGCAGAAAGAGCTCCAGCCATGGGTCAACAAGATCAACGCGAAGAAGGCGGGGATCGGTGTAGCGACGAGCGAAAGGGATGCATTGGCAAAGAAGGTCTCCGGGCTCAAGGATGCAGTCAAGAATGCGCAGGAAGACCTTGAGCAACAGCGAGCAACACAACAGGCCAAGGTCAGTCGCATGACACGCTTGCGGATCCAACTCACGTTTGCTGTAGCTCGGTGAATTAAATGATTTGAAGGCGAAGAAGGCGACTTTACAGAAGGAACTACAAGCTCATACGAAGAACTTTCATGTAAGCACGCTTGAACGCCAAGGTCGCTCGTCGCTCACAACCGTTTGCGTTTGTAGGATGCCCAAGCTCGTGTGCAGGAACTTCGGGGCAAAGTATCGTCCCTTCGACAGCGAACGGAGGAAGCAAAAGCATCTCAAGCTGCCAGCACGTCGCAAAACAAAGTTCTTGACCACCTCACTCGTCTAAAGCAAACTGGGCGCATTGATGGTTTTCACGTGCGTGCGCCTTACATGCCCTTTCGCAGACGGATCACTCATACCGCTTGCAGGGCCGTCTAGGCAGTCTCGGAACGATCCCCGACAAATACGACGTCGCCATTTCCACTGCCTGCGGTGCACTCCACAACATGGTCGTTGACACCGTCGCCCAAGGCCAAGCCTGTATCAACTTTCTGCGCTCTCAAAACGTCGGGCGTGCCTCCTTCATGGTCCTCGAGAAGCTTTCCTCCGAGCGCGTTAACGAACGGATTCAGACGCCCGAAAACGTTCCTCGGCTGTACGACCTCATCAAGCCCAAAGATCCTAAATTCTTGCCTGCGTTTTATAAAGGCGTCGGGAACACACTCGTCGCGAACGACCTCGAGCAGGCCAACCGGATTGCGTTTGGCACTGCAAAACGGTGGCGTGTGGTCACGCTCGCGGGCCAGCTGATCGACTCTTCTGGAACGATGTCTGGAGGAGGTAACCACGTTGCACGTGGGGGAATGAGCTCCAAGTTGGCGACGGATGCAGTGAGACCGGAGGTGTTGAGGCAGTACGAACAGGAGAGCGAATCAGTGGTGAGGGAACTTGAAGAGGCAACGAAAACACTCAGGGCGTTGGAGGGTGAGGGTGAGCGATTGGCACTTGCAGGGCCGGAGTTGGAGATGGGTGTGGAGAAGCTAGCGATGGCGGTGAACAATGGCCGGAAGCGGCTCGAAGATGCAGAGAAGCGAGTGCGTGACCTCAAGTGCGTAGTGTCGCATTCATCGCACGGCGCCCGTTCTTTCTCCTTTTTTCTTGCTTCCGTGTGTTTTGGCACTGATCGGTTTGATCTGTTAGGGCCCAAAGCAAGCCTGACGCTCGGGACGTGGCACGAATCGAGGCTCTCGAGGGGGTGATTGCAGACGCGACGGCCGAACTGGAACAGCTCCAAACGAAATCGGGCAAGATCGAGGACGCCATCGGGGAGCTCGAGAAGAAAATTCTCGAGATTGGTGGTTCGCGACTGTTGAAACAACGCTCGACGGTCGATGGGATCAAATTGCACATCAACCTCGCCAACGACGAGATCACGAAAGCCGAAGTGGCAAAGGCAAAGGCAGAAAAGGACGTGATCAAGCATGCGGCTGCGATCGCTGGGAACGCGACTGCCGTGGCGGAGGCGGACGAAGAGATGAAGCAGTTGGAGACGCAGCTTGAAGAGGTGAAGACGTACTTGGAGGAGCTCAAGGAAAAGGTAGAGGATGCGCAGACGGCGGCGGAGAACTCCAAGGACGATTTAGACACGCTCAAGACGCAGCTCGAGGCCAAGAGGGAAGAGATACAAGAGTTTAGGAAAAAAGAGGTACGTGTGGTGGAGGGTTGATTCTGAGCCGTGGCTGACTAGTTGCGTTAGATGGAGTTGATGCAAAAATTGGGCGACATCAAAAAGGAGGCTGCAGCCAACGAGGAGGCGTTGCAACATTGGCAAACGGAGCATGATAAGCTAAAGTTGCAGGAAATCGAGTGAGTGAGATTACAGTTGTGATTGCCACTTACTGATACAAGGACGTAGCGACGATGAGGATGAGGACGAAGAAGAGCCGGAGGCAGAGGCGACGACTGCGGATGGAGAGCCTTCAGAACCTCAAGTCAAACAGGAAGATGGAGAACCCTCAGCGCAGCCACCCAAGAAACCGTCCAAGCCACGTCAACCCTCGAACGAGTTGCACATCTACAGCGTCGACGAACTGGCTCAGTTCCGAAAGCGCGACCTTGTAGCCGATTCCGAGTATCTCGACGGTAAGCTCGCCGCTCCTCGCCACGTCTTGACATTGACCTCCACGTGACAGAAAAACTGAACAATGCCAAGCCTGATCTGTCCGTGCTCAAGGATTACAAGCGACGCGAGGAAGAGTTTCTTCGTCGTGCCAAAGACCTTGATCAGATCACCGATGCGCGCGACGCACAGAAACAGAAATATGATAATCTCAGGAGACAGCGCTTGGACGAGTTCATGGCGGGCTTTAATTTGATTTCGTTGAAGCTAAAGGAGATGTACCAGGTCCGCGTGTTGATTTTCTTGTCGAGCGACACTTTTCTTACGTATCCGTCAACAGATGATCACTCTAGGAGGGAATGCGGAGCTCGAGTTGGTTGACAGCATGGATCCGTTCTCAGAGGGTATCATCTTTAGTGTGATGCCACCTAAAAAGAGCTGGAAAAACATTTCGAATTTGTCGGGCGGCGAAAAGGTGCGTGTTTTTCTCTTCGGGTACTAGGTGATGATGATGAGTATCGCGAACCGCAGACATTGAGTTCTCTAGCCCTCGTGTTTGCGCTTCACGTTTTCAAGGTAAGGTCTACCATGCTTTCGAGATGTCCCTGGTTGATTTGACCGTGCAGCCTACGCCGCTTTACTTTATGGACGAGATCGACGCTGCGCTGGATTTCCGCAATGTATCTATCGTCGCCAACTACATCAAGGACCGGACCAAGAATGCGCAATTTATCATCATCTCATTGAGGTACGTTGGTGCTTCGTTCTTTTTTGCTTTTGCCTGATCCGAGCACGGTATTGGTAGAAACGACATGTTTGAACTGAGTCATCGGTTGATTGGGATTTACAAGACTGCGAATGCGACTCGAAGTATGTGGCGCTTGCTTTTCCCTTTTGCCCGTACTGATTCTATTGCTAATGCTAGGTATTGCGATCGATAATCATGCTCTTGCCCCGACCAAGAGGTTGATGCCGGTGATGACGTCTACGACATGATGGCGTGGATAGTTTTGTGCTTCCGAGTTGCTCTGTTGTACGCGGTTGTGTTCCATGCTTTGTCTTTGTTGCGTTTTTATTTTGTTGGCGTGTACTGCTACAATGTAATCGCTGTAATGATATCTCGTTCCAGTTTTGATCGTGGTGCTCTGATGTATGTATGCAGCAGATCCACTGAACATGTGTGAGCGTATGCCTTTGCTCCTCGACGGTGAACAGATTATGCGTCACTCCCGCCCTTCGCTCGCCCAATTTTCTCAATCAGTGGGATTTGATTTACCTCTGAACCAAGGACCAAAATCGATAACCAAGGCTCTCAATCGACATCGTCACTATACGTGTTCACGTTCACAACCTAAGTTAGTGCCACTGTCGAATTACGAGTACAGTACCCGTGACCTGGCGACGGCCCAAGATCCACCGTGCGCGTGATTCATAAAACGCATGATCGATGATCGCGATATCAGATTCATCACCCATCATTCATTCATGATGTGACACACACGTTCGGCCCCGAAAAAAAATAATTGCAAGTAAAGTTGGGACAGTTTGGACATCGCGAGGCTAATAGTAGTCTATCCGAGTCGGTGCCTCCGTACGCTTCGGACCCTCGCGCGTCATGCTCGCTCCCGCGATCGTCACGGCTCGGATCCGGTTGCAACTTTATTACAAGATGTCACGATGCGACCTAGCGTCGGTGCCAATGCCAATGCCTGGGGGCTGTATGTACCTGACAAAGGAAACAAGGACCACGCGCGCCACGTCGCCTTGAACCATGATGTCAGACGTTGACAGCAATCAATTATGATTTGACAGTTCCATTCTGAATCGTGTCTCAAGTCACTTTTGGCTACTTGGGGATCGATTGATGGATCGATCACTGACGACGCCAGCTGTCGGAGGGTCGTATATCACGTCCATTCATGATTCCATTTTTGCGATTCTTGTAATTTGCTTCCGATTCTTCGGGACATGTGCACGTTGAATCGACGCAGCATGCATGGCATCTGGCAGACTATTGGATACATGATCAGTTCCACGTGTGCGCGTGAAGTTTAATCTCGTTCAACCGCCATCGCCGTCATGCCTGGGTCATTGTCACTGCCGGGCATCGACTTTCAACGTTCTACACGTCCATTCGTGTGAGCGAGATTCACCATGTCGCTCGTTGAGCCTGAACTCGAGTTAAAAACGCTAAATAAACCCCCCCGTCGATCATCTACTTACATCCGATCTCAGTCATCGACAATGAATTAACTGCTACAGGAACATGTCAATCTACTCTGGTACATCCTCACCCATAATCTTGGCCACCAACTCGTTCCCATTATGCACAGGCGCCTCGTACACCGCAAACGCCGCCTTCTTTCCACCCACCTGTACCACTTCCTCGCCTATAGCACCTTCGCTCGACCATCCCTTGCGTCGATCCGTAAACACAGCGTCGCTCCGATCCAACAATATGCCCAAATCGCGGTCACTCAACACGTCTTGTTTGCCCTCGCGCGTCTCGGGTACTACCTCGATGTGATCACCCTCGAGTCGAAGCAAGGCTGCTGCCATGTCAGCGATATTGTCCGCCTTGGTGCGTCCCACCTGTCCTGGCATCTTGAACTTGCCTATCCCACACCGTCAACGACACGCAACACCAGACACGAACGATGCAAAAGGCGTACCCTTGGCGATCACCAATGCCTCTAGTTTGCGCTTCTCCGTCGCACGCTGCATGATCCGCGTCTCGACCGTGTGCGCAGTCACCAATCGAAACACGAGCACAGGCTTCGTCTGACCAATTCGGTGTGCCCTGTCCTGCGCTTGGATATCCATTTGCGGGTTCTAGCGCATACACAGTTAGTATGCATGACGTTTCCCGTCCACCACGCCGACGCACCCAGTCCTGATCATAGAAAATGACGGTATCCGCAGCCGTCAACGTAATCCCCAGCCCTCCAGCGCGTGTACTCAACAAGAACAACATTGGCGCGTCTGCCCTATTCCCTGCTTCCTGGAACAAACTCATCTGCTCGCGACGCTCCAACGGACTTGTCGACCCATCGATACGGCAAATCCGCCATCCCTTGACTTGCGTCGCCCACGTCTAGCCGTCACATGAGCTATCTGATCAGACGGGGCACCTCACACACGCACCTCGATAATGTCCAACACGGTCGTAAACTGGCTGAACAAGAGCACCTTGTGTTTCGTACGAAACAGCTCGTCCAGCAACCGTTCGAGTAGCATCATCTTCCCACTCGCATCGACGAGCTCTTCTGTCGTCTCTGGCAACGGCTCCGTCGGATCACTAAACAAGAGCGGATGTGAACACGCCTTGCGCAGTTGCATCACCGTGTTCTGAAGACGCATGTTGTTGATGCCCTTGACTATTTTCCACCAGTCAGCATCTACCGCGGCAACCAGACGAGCCTACGCACCATTTTCCCGCATCCGGTGCTGTCTCCCTAGCTCTTCTACCTCGTCCGCGTTCTTCGTTCTTCGTTCCTCCCCTTTTTCCATCCGTTGGAAGTACTCATCATCACTCTCATCTACATCATATCTCCTCCTCTTCCCCCCTCTCAACTTTCTCGGTGCATTGACATCTACCTCGATCTTTTCCGCCAACGGATCCTGTATCCCTTTTGCGAGCAAAAACCGACGAATACGACCCTCGACAATTTCGTCGTACAAGTCCCGTTGTTTCACACTTAGTGGTGCGTAGATAACATATTCCTTTTTGGGTGGTAGGAGCCCTTCCACGTCGGCTTTCAGACGACGCAAGAGAAACGGCTTGAGTATGCCGTGAAGCGTGGAGATGAGGTGGGTGGACTGGGTGGGTGACAAGCGAGATTGCAAGGTGCCAAGATTAAACCTAACGTTGACGTGAGTCATGAGACATGTTCGGCAAATAAAAGCGAGAACAAGGAGGGGGGCCACGCGAGAGGAACGGTGCCGTGGGACGTACCATTCCTGAAAGGTATCCAAGTCGTCAAAGATATCGGGAAGAATAAAATTGAGTAAAGACCACAACTCCGCGAGGTTGTTCTGTGACAAGATGAGACTGGTCAAACACGCGTGGTACCCATGGTTGACAAGGTACGCACATGGAGTGGCGTGCCCGTCAAAATCATCCGCCCTGCACTCGGGTATTTCTTGATCTCCTGTATGAGTCTGCAATTGAGGTTTTTCAGCCTGTGGCCCTCGTCAACGACGATGTAACCCCAGTTGTACTTTGACAAATGGGGTTGATCTCGGATGATCATCTCGTACGTGGTGACGACGACCGGAAATATGTCTTTCGTCTGACGTCGCAGCGTCGCTTTCAAAGGCGAACGGGTATGACGTGTAGCAGGTATACGTTCATGGTCGTCCTCATCCTCATCCTCATCGTCGTCTAAATCGATCTTGCGTCGCTTGACATGGCTGCTCTTACGTGTCCTAGATTTACTGGTTTTACCTGCACCCCTTGACGAGGCCATGATTCGTTCGCCAGGGGCAGCAACCGCTTCAGACCCGTCATCCGGCTCGCGCATGACTGTGCGTCGAAGCTCGGCGCGTTCCTCGGGTGAACCATGGTACATACACACCGGGATCTGAAAACATCGTGAGCGCGCAAGAGCGTAAGAACAAGAGCCCTTACAGTAGGTGCAAACCGATGAAATTCGTCGATCCAGTTGTGAATGACGCTGAGCGGACACACGATCAAGAAAGGTCTGAAATGTCCTAGTTCGCGAAGATGCGCATTGAATGCAATCGCTTGAAGCGTCTTGTAGCAATGTGTTGGCTGTTTGCAGGACAGTGCGAGACAACCAGACGCGACTCACCTTGCCCAGCCCCATCTCGTCTGCTACAGACACAAGTCAGCAGCACGCCTGACGCATACAACAAGACGTACCCAAGATACCCGAGACGCCATTCTTGTCGAGCGACACCATCCACTCGACGCCCTCGAGCTGATACTCTTTCAACTTGCCCCCCGTGACCAACGCCGGTTGTAAAAACTTGGGACGCGCCCCCGTCGCGTCCGTACTGACGTGTTCGACAGCGGACGGCTTGTCGAACGAGGCATCCTCCTCGGGCTGCTCTGGCACGCGTCGTTTGGGTGCTTTACGCGTCGCACGTTTGCGTGCCGTGCCGGTGTCCGAGGGCGATGGTGCGACGTGCATTGCGGCGCGTAATGCCGAGGTGCGTTTCTCCTTGTCCATTTGCTGTCCGAGGAGGTTCGAGTACGTAAAGGATTTTTCGAGGAGACGTTCGAGGCGCGCGAATCGGTCTCGGAATTGCTAGCGAAAATTTGTGAGTGGGACGTGGTGAGGTGTGTGTAAGGGGTGCGTACGGTGTCTTCGACTGTGTCTGGGGCCGCGGAGGACTGGTGGGGTGAGGGGTAGTAATGACGATGAATGGACGCGGACGTACCTCGCGTTCCGAGTCGGGGATGGGGTCGTCTTCGGTGGGTGGTGGCGAGGACGCGACGGTGCTCGTTGCGACAGACGACACGAAATGTGTTTGGGACGACGGCGCTGGACTCGCGGACATTGTGCTCGACGACGACGACGACGACGACGAGCAAGAAAACTTAGGAGGTTGTATTGGATTATGTCATCCACGGCCTGCCCTTATTCAATTGTACTAGTACAAGCTCAATCTACAAGCAAAACAGACACAAGCTAGTACCTGTACCGAGTGGAATAGTCTACAGGACCTCGTCAGAGGTACGAGCGCAAGAGAGAAAGGGGACAGACCCTTGGGCGAGACGACGAGACCACGGCCTTTCGAGGCGCCACGGTAGACCGTCTCGATGATGTCGATAAGCTAGGGAGAGTGAATAGACGTGTGTGGGTAGACGAGCGCCGTACCTCTTGCTTGCTATCCATGGCCCAGTTGCTGTCGATGCGATGGATGTGAGAGGCTGAAACGACAAAAGGGCCAATACACGTACATCTTGTTGTTGTTACCCGTTCCCAGATCGATCATGATGTGCTTGTTCCTGTGGACGGGAAATGAGCACATCGCGAACAGATCGGGGCATGGTCAGACGCCCACCGGTAAAAGAACATGACTGTACAGGGGTCGTACAACTCATACATCTAATTCCGCCGGTTAGGACATGCGTGTTACAAGTGAAACGGGCCAACCTTGTTGAAATCCGGGACCGCAGTGATGTCGACCAGGTAAATGACGGCAAAGTTTTGGACCTTTTCCGCGACAGAGTGCAGGGTCTCGTCCATTGTCATGCACTGTGGATCCCAGTCATGACCGAAGCGAATGACGACGACGCGATCCTCTTCAGACTTGATGGCCTCGTCGACGTGCCAACCAGAGGGAAGATGGGGGAGAAAATACGACATTAGCGCAGGGACGAGGAGGTTTCAGCGTAGATCGGGAATTTCCGATGTGAGCCTTGACTGCAAAATTGTAGAGCCGTGGTTTCATTCACCCCTCAAACTTTGTACGCTATCACCGAGGCGCTCCCGCAATTATGACAAAGTTTAAATGACCTATTGAATACAGTCTCTTACAAGGTATGCGATGTCACGGATCCGTTTAATAAATGAGGCCAGTCGATCACACGAATCCATTGCAGTGGATTGTCATGGTGATCCTGGGGTCGTTGCTTTTTTTTTTTTTCTCCTTGAAATGAAGTGCATCAGGTTGAGACGAGCCTGCAGCAGCGTGACTTTAATGAATTGAATTGACAGCCTGTCAAGCATAACGAAGATGTCCTCCTTGTCATCCCCGTCGCCGAGTTCAAAATCCCCATCGCTGAGATTGTTTTTTACCCACCCCGTCCTTGATTTTAGTCCACAAAGTCCTCCTCCCCGATGCTCCTTCGTTCATTATTTCTGCCCCATTTCGTCTCCTGAATGTCGTCTACTCCTTCCGCTAATTCCTTCTCGTCAATGTCCTTGCCAGCGACCCCTTCAGAGCACGTCCGTTCACCTCCCCCGACCGCAAATCACACGTTCTCGCATAATTATCAACAAGGTTACCCTGACAAAGACGTAAGCATAAGCCGCCCAACTAAAAGACCACGAGCGTCCCGACTCCCAAACATGGCTGCTGCGCGAGCCTCTCCCAGCTCCGACTCCTCCTCCCAGAGCGGAATGGCAGATAACGAGACCGAGGCAGACCCAAGCCAACTCTCCGAGCACTCTGCCCTGCATACCACGGCCCCTCCAAAAAAGAAGCGCACCCGTACCCTTACGACGCCGCACCAGTCTGCCGTCCTCCATGCTCTTCTAGCAAAGGTACGTCCCTTTTTCCGCTTCCTTCTAGCCCTCTCCAACCCTTCCCAGTCCCGCTTCCCCACAACAGCCATGCGCGAAGAAGTCGGTCGTCAAATAGGCTTGAGCGCCCGTAAAGTACAGGTACGTCCAGAGCATCGATCGTCCCTCCGTACGCTCACCTTTCTCTTAGATTTGGTTCCAAGTCGGTGTCTTATTTTTTGTCCTATCGCTCATGGCTAATCTTGCTCTCTAGAATCAGCGGCAAAAGGCTAGGCGGCCACAGGGCGAATCGGCCCCCTTGACGCGTCCGCCTCAGTTTGGTCCCTTCCCTATCGTGACCACCGCTGGCCCTTCTTCCTCCTCGTATCCTTCCCCGCCCACCGGCGGTCACACCTCTGAGGTCTCGCCCTCAGCTCCTGGCAGTGCCCGTTCCGCAGGTTCTTTGGATTCAAGCCGTCCCTTGTCAGGTCCAGGCATGCCTGGTTGGTCATCCTCGCCTCATCAACGTCGACACTCGTCCGCAGATGAACGGGATCCCCCGCGACGAGCGCCTACGAGCCCTGGAACTCCATTGGGAAACTCCCACTTTCCCTTCCCCCCTCGGTCGCCGGACGGTATTTCCACTCGTGATTCTCGAGGGAGCACACGCGGTCTCGCTCCGCACCCCGCCGCCCAAGCGACGCACATCGAGACTTCGCCCCACTTTTCCAGAGTTCTTCCTCCCATAAACCTTGGTGCCCTGGAACCGCGCAGCAGTGCTGAACCCGGTGTGTCGGCATCATCTCCTTTCCCACCACAACTCCCGTTGCGCACGTTTGTAAATACCGTTCAACGCCATGATGCTTCCCCCCGTTCTGCCAACGGACTAGGCAGCAGCCCTGTCTCTCCGAGTATCTCACCCCCGTTTGCGCTGCAACCCCAGCCGCAATGGGATCCTCAGACCTTTGTCCCGTTCACTCGCCCAGAGTTTGCATCTTGGTCTCATCCGTCGGGGTCGGCGAGGTCAAGCTTCTCCGCCGTCGGCGCACACGACCGCGTCCTGTCACCGCGTGGTAGACACTTTTATACATCTTCCGAACCACGCCGTAGCGGGCAGCTAGATCCTCCTCTTCCTCATCACATAATCTCGCCTTCCCGGGGTCAGCGGCATTCAACCCCCGTGCCTTCTTTTCGTACTCCTGCATCAGGACAAAGTCACGCGAGATCAGACAACGACGTTCAAGAAGTGTGATCGCACGCATTTCGGGATGCCGTTATACGCGACATGGGCGGTCCCCTTCTTCAATGACAACCACACCGCCACCACACCCACTCCCCTCCGTGTTACGATTGACACTCGTTATTTTTACGCACTCTCCACGAAAACACTTTACGATGCACTCTTTTATCTCTCTCCTTTTTATAACTCGCCCCTTTTTTGTCTTGTATGTTTTATTAAATCCGTCCCTGTCCCTTCATTTATCCATTCGCTCTTCTGTATGTTTTTTTTGTTTCCCTCCCACCACTGTGTTTCCATTCGGCCCGCCCTTTTTTGAGAATTCGACTTATCACACATCGTGCATTTAATCATCGCTCACTTTTCTGGAGCCCACACCCTCGCTTTCGCTTCATGTTCTCGCTCACAACCATAAACGGTCCCCCTTTTACATATACACCATCAACTAGTCGACATTAAACTTTACCATCTCGTTGCTCATAATCTCTCTCCTCTTATCATATTTCTCTATATATCCCTCTCTCCCGTTCTCCCCTTGTTGCTTTTTTTCCTTTTATTTGCTTGCTTATTGCTATGCTCTACGGAAACGTCAAGCCCCTCATACTAATTCCCAGTACAGCTCATGTTTTTCTATAATTGACGGGAAGAAGAGGAACCGGGAAGAGAAAAAAAATAGATGGGGCATGATAGATACGGGCAAGGGAAGCAACCCTATCCTTTTTATTTTCCACCCACACTGCCTCGTTGCCCTCGTTCTCCGAGAAGCGCCTTTGCAGACCCACATTACGCGATATGCATAACGCACATTTGGTTTCCATGCATCATGCAGCATTCCCGGGTCGAGTCATTCATTGGCATCCATCATCATCATCGCCACTGCCATCACCATCACGGTCGTCCCGACTGGCCCCACCATACCATCTTTCCCATACCATCTACATCCTGATTTTCCGACTGCTTCGCTCCATCAAGACGCTTACACCTCTACTTTCCCGGTCTCCTCCCAGACGCGTCTCGTTTATAGTCGTCCATCGTACATACCAGTATTTTCTTTCTCACCTATTGAACTCTTTTGTAGCCCTTGCTCTGAACCTATTTTCGTCCTAATTTACCAATGACCTCGCCTACGCCTACGCCTAGTTCTAGTACCTAGTCTTAGTCTTATGATACACATCGCTTTAGCTTAGACGCTTTTTTTAATAGTAAACACGTCGAACGATGCGCGCCTTTTTTGTTTTGTTTCCATTTCGCTCGATCTACTACTATCCTGTCCATGTCCCTTTGTCTTTTCGTTTTTCGGACGCCGCATCGTTGGGTCTCTATTCATGTGTTGGCAAGGCCAGGCTACCTATCCGGAGCAACTCGTATGCATGTCTTTTTTTCTTATCAGTGTTGTGCCTACATGCTGGCCAGTTCCATTTTGACGTCAGCAAGCCGAGATCCGTAGGACCACACTTGCAGTGGCGATCGCGTGGTCCTCGATCCAGACCCATCATTGGCGCAAGTCCCTGGACAATTGACTGCTCATCATTACAGTGGCACACACACGTTCCGACCCCGTCATACAAAAAGAACACCCAAGTACAAAAACGACACGTTCTAGAATCCCTCTCCATACGCTGCGAACTTTGCGTCTGAAAACAGAACCCCAATCCCCTGGACCTGACCCCCATCAATAATCAAGCCACATATGCGACGCCACCTCCGACGTTCCGACGCTCCGAAGGATCCGGGTACGTTGCCTCGCCATCCCAGTCGTCCCGATTCGACAGGCTCAAGTCATGCCCTGTCCTTGGGTACGATTTCAACTGCGCACCGCACATTGGTGTGAATCCTATTTAGGGATGCTTTGGGTGACCCGGCTCTATGCTCCTCCCGATCAAAGCTCTTCAGCATCTTGGAGCATACGGTCACGTCGACAGAGGCCACGTCGACAGACGGACGCGCACGATACGCGTCAGCAGAACCACCTAGCCTCACCCTTTAGCTCGAGCTCGAGCTCGAACCCGACACCGATCCCACTACGTCCTTGATCGCCGCAAGTCGCATACGCACATGTGCCCGCGCCCTCAGCCTTGTCTCGAGTGCCGACAATGCCACGTCCGTCGCTTCATTCTCGATCGTCTTATCGGTTCCAAACGGCCGCGTGGTCGTCGACCCTGAGCCAGAGCCCGATCTAGACTCGGACCCGTCCCTCGATCGTGATGCGTCATCAGCCACCATTACATCGTCCTCACACACACCCCGCTCGTCCCCGTGCAACGAGGATGTGACACCAAGGGATGATGTATCCATGTCCTGGGCGTCACTGCGTGGCGTGTGGCCAGACGAAAAAATATATGGCTGAGAACGGCGGCCGTGGGGTGGTTGCTCGCATGCTACATCGTCGTCGGCCATGGGCGGACCGTCAGCCGTCCTCTCAACGGTCGTCTGGCGGGGAGATGGGAATTTGCCGACGGCTGCGCTGGTCGGGCCGTTCGTGAGTCGAAGCAGATGCTTGGGACGCGTGTCCATGGTACAGCTGTCAGTCGTCGATTCGTCCCCTGTTACGGTGGACTTCTTGGATGGATGCCAGAGCGGAGCGGGTCGCGAGAGGTAGGCTTGCACAGACTGCGATAACGAACGGTGGCAGGGATGAACACGGTCATCCATAGCAGCCGAGCGCTTACGTGACGGCTGAGGGTTCGCGGCAGAACCAGCAACATTGTCCACGTAATCTGCGATCATGCCATCACCACTCCCCTCGGTAAGCCGGAGACGAGTCACATCAGCCTCACTGGCAGCCAGAGCGGCCTCAGAACCATCACCTTGGGGCACGCTCATTTTTGGGGTGTCTATTGTTGCAACGTTGTCCTCCTTGTCTGCTACCGTCTGGGATTTTTCCTTTTCGTCGGCTGGAATATTCGGTTGAGCAGGGAAATCGTTGTTCTGGTTTTCTGGTATAACGGCAGAATTTGACGCCTGTAGATAAGACGTCCTCCCAGGATGGCTGATGGGTAAACCATCCTGAAAGCCGTCGGGAGGGCTGTGTCTTCTACTGGATAGATGGTTACGAAGGTGGTCCTCTCTACCGCGTGGTGACCGGTTGAGATTGCGCCTGTAATTAGGTCTGTCCGCGGAGTTGTCTCTACTATGTCCTGCAACCGGCGAATGTATTGCATTATTTTGGCGGTGGGGCACCGGAGACTGATGCCTCGAACGAGACCGAGAACGCAATCGGCGGGATGGCGAACGCTCTGCGCTCCAACGGCTACCTCTTTCTATTTCCTGTGGCGGAGGTATTTCTGGGGCGGTGTCATACTGGATAACCAGGATATCAACCTACCATTTGTAGATGAGAGCACAAACTCATACCTGGGCTACGTGGTCATACATATTGAGGTCACGATACGGGCTCCGAAGATAGCTGTAAATCTCTACAGTAAATCACGTCGTACGGCATCAGAACCGCCAACGACTAGCACAAAGGCCGCACTTACCGTGCGCAAAGTGCTCGGCATTGACATGCCTCACGCTCACGCCTGCATCGTACGGCGTGTCGAGATCCAGAAATTCGGACAACAATTTTACGGCAGATTCTGAGCGGATATCTATTGATTTCATGAGCGATATGATGTAGGTTGTAAGGAACTATCGGATAACGAATATGAATGAGATCAACACGAGGCGTGCATGATTCTTGGGTATGGAAGCTCACCTCGACGTCTAGATTAGGCCATACGCGCAGTTCGCGGCGTAGAAATATTGTCATGCGGCTGATAAGGTCCGGGGATGCAGTAAACTGAGTGGGGGTGGGGAAAGGGCGGTAACGGGTATATGGATTGGAAGCGACGTGCTGCAAAACCAAGGTCAACCACCTGATGCTGTGACGAGTCATCGAGAAAGAAAGAAAGGACCGACCTTTGCGTAAAGGTGGTGTTGGTATATCCATCGACGCCGCGCGATTGCTCGCTCGAGCTGTTCTGCTTCCTCGCGCTCTCGTCGTTGCCTGCGACCCCACTGGCGTTCTCGCCGTGTATTTCTAAGCGCGTTGGCGCGAGACTCGGGTGCGAGCGGAGGTGGCGAAGACGACCGCAACGGGGGGAGGTAATGCTTCTGGTAGTCGTACTGCGAGCGGATATGATGGATGAGGTACGAGTCGTTGAACGACCTCGAGCAAAGGGGACATTTGCGTGATTGTTCTAGGGATAGACAATTTTTGGTTTAGTTTTTTTCTTTTCTTTCTTTCTTTTTTCCGACTCGTCGTCAAAGTCAGGGACACGTACCGGACCATAAGAGGATACATTCAAAGCAAAACTCGTGTGCGCACACCGGGATGATGGTTCTGTCGAGGAACGACTGCAAGCAGATCGTACAGTGCTCTTGTTCGAGGTCATCCACTGGGTTCTGGTCATTCTCGGATGGTGGTGAGTCGAATTTGATGCGTTTCGATGATGCGGACGTAGTCATCGATTATGTTTTTTTTGGTGAAATAAATTTCGTTGATATGTTATTTATTTGTTTATTATGTAAGCCACTGTGACCACGATATCCCCAAACAAACCACACCTCCTATCGATACATCTCAAGTACACAACAAGGACTAACTTCGCAGCGGACACGACTGCAGGAACATGGGGTTAGGTAACAGCGCATGCAGAAAACACGTACAACCATTAGGCTCCGATATGCACATAAAGAATCTGTTGATCAACAGGCACGTTGCTCGAACGCATACTCCGCATCGTTTTATGCAACGCCAACGCTGCCCGAGTATGATCCAACCGTCCATCCTCACCCATCATCTCCGCATAAAACTTGGACGTGATCGCATTCGTGTGCGCATCGTCCACAGCCCACATCGTCCCAATCACAGAACGAAACCCAGCAAACTGCATCGCCGCAGCGAGATGGATGACCTCGTCTGGACTCTCCTCGTCTCCGACCGTCGTGTAACAAGCAGACAAGTACGTAAACCGCGCGTTCTGCAACTCGTATCCCATGATATCCTCCACCTTGAGCAATCCGTCACCTAAAGCAAACCCAGACTCGAACGGTTGCTTCCGATCCGGGACTCCATGGCAAGCAAGATGGACAAACTCGTTCATATTCAGGTTTTCAGCAACGTTGGCAATCGTTGCGTCTTGGCCTTGAACGCACGTGAGCGTTGCGATAGACCCCATACGCTGCGATATGTTGGATAGCCCGGTGTCAACTGAAGCGAGTTCGCACTGTCCTGGAGCCTGTGCCTGCCCTACAACCAAAAAACGATGCTGCTCGATGGACGGTACTGATGGTCTCTCCCGACGAGCACGAATAAGTCTGCCAAGGTCGGTGTATAGGAAGAGATATACATGTCGGAGAGCCCCTGTTGGCCCCTCCTAAACGGGCCGGCGGTGTGCAATGGAAGAAGTGAGAACTCGGCAGTTGGGCACCACCAGATGCGCGATCCTCGAGGACGGAACTCCCGGAGAGTGTTCACGACTGGGGAGACGATCTCCTCCCAGAGTTCTCGGAGGAGCGTCAGCAACTCCTTCGACGCGTCACTGACTTTTACGCGCGACCTGAGGGAATGGACTTTCGATAATAGTTCAGAGACGCGGGGTTTCGTAACTTTGGGAAAGCAACGTGAGCCGGGTCTCTGTCGTGTAGAATTATTAACGCGTCGCAGCTGTACTGGCTGCAATTTACGATGATGACCGGTCCCTGCGTAGCTGCAATTCGGAAATCCGAGAAGAGGAGTGGTTGGAGGAAGCGAGAAAGACCAGGCAACTCGCGGATTTCAGCGATGATACCCTGCAATTGAACGCTAAGACTGCACGTCTGATCGTGCCGAGACTCAGCATTTGCGGGAGTACCAAGTGCCTTGCGAAGTAGCGAAGACAGGCCCATGAACTTGTCTGCCAATACCTTGCCTCTGTCCCCAGATGCTATGACATCATCAAGGGGAGAACGAAGGCGGATTAACTGGCCCCAGAAGACACCGCGACCTTGCTCAAGGAGCTCAACTGCATCGGTGAGACACCCATGTCGAACACATGCCGAAAACGCATCGACTGCGGTTGATGCCATGAGCCCTTTGAGTATGGAAAGATGCTCAGGACAAGAAGGTAGTGCAGCAAGATGATGAACATTGAAGCGCAAAGATGTTTGATAGGCCAAGACCGTTGTGCTGTGTCCATTCTTTTCAGCTATATTGATCCAATATTTGACATATGAGAAGGTTTCGGGAAACAGTATCTGAGAGATGTTCGTGAGTTGGGAAAATAGATTGAATATCTCCTCAAGGTCTTTCGGGTCGTGCGTAGTTGAGTACACGAATCGAGTATAGAGGAAGGAGGCAAGACTGCAATGATATAAAGGTCGCCGCGGATGTACCTGCGGGCATAGTCTCAAAGCATCGCGCCGAGAGAAATTGCTTCATCGAGATAAGGGTGTTCTCTGACTTGAAGCTGCTTGAAACGTTCGAAGAGGTAACGTGCGACGGAGTCCAACGAGGAAACTCGAAGGGGATGGCCTGGCTGGTGGAGTTTCAACACTTTGCGTGCATAGAGAAGTGCGTCATCAAGATCAGACACCGTTCCGAGTTGGTCGAAACGAGCGCGGAGGTAATACGCTAGATTATTCCATAATGGGACTCGAACACGTGTCGGTGGCATGCGTTTTAATGCTTCTTGTTCAAGGGAAATTGCCTCTTCGAGGTCAGACAACTGTCGGAGGTGATGGAAACGAGCGTAAAGGGAAACCGCAAGATCGCTCATTGCAAACGCTTGATCGTCGTAATACAGCTGGGGAAGTTCCACTATCTTGCGTTCGAGGGAAATTGCCTCGTCGATGTCAGAGAGTATTCCCATACGATGGAAACGGGCGTAGAGACAATATCCAACTTGCATGAGTGCATCGGCATGACGCCAATCCTCCTGAGGGCGAAGTTGCAACTCTTCGCGTCGGAGGGCAAGTGCCTCGTCAAGGTCAGACAGCATTCCGAGCTGCTCGAAACGAATTTTAAGGTGTCTCGCAAGTTTGTCTAGTGCAGAGGCTCGAGATGGATGCCCTGGTGGACGACGTTCCAATAAAGTGCGCCGATGGAAAGTGCTTCCTCCATGTCAGATATTTTAATTTGCTCCTGTTTCTGAAAGCGGTGGTAGAGATGAATTGAAAGGTCCTCCATCAAAGCATATTCCCATGACTTTGGACCATAGCGCAACATCGCGCGGAGAAGGGGAGCGTCGAAAGAAGGGAGTGTCAGTGGCATTTACTTCACGGGTTGAGGTGACCTGTTAGAATACGGTGTGAATATGGAAATCAGTTTTTTTTTGAAGGTCAAGCATACCAGTCACGACGAACTTGCTTGCAAGGTGGGTAGAAAAGGACGTGAGACCACAGCACCACAGATTACCTTGTTACCTTGTTTACCTAGGTCACTCCAGTTGGAATTAGTGGCTGTGACGTCTACCGAGTGTACCCGAGTTCTTCCGCTCTCAGGCTTATTCTGCTATACATTCCTGTCTTTTTCGTTACAATAGTAGTTAGTGCTCTTTTCTAGTTTGTCTTTCAGCCCACATGTCCATCTAATGTGTTCAATCGCTCATCCTCCTGTAGATGCTCGTTAGGATGTGTGGCAAATAACCTCTCATCAAATTCTCGCAACAATCTTAATATTCTTTCCCTGCCTTGACTTCCCGCCGTTACAAACTCACGATATATGATCACCCTGGTAAATAAGGTTTCTGCCGGCGACACGCGCGGCGCTCACCAAGTACGTTATCATGTGGGAGTATGTACATGGGAAAAACCAGGGCAAGTGACGCCCATGGGCTGTGCGACGACCGCCGTCTGATGGAAAACTTCCTGGTTCATGTCGGCAAGACTGGGGCGTTGAATAGATATCCTCAAACTAGAGGCGCAATTTGTCATTGGTTTTGCATTGGACAACCACTGGCACCGGCCCGGGTTCTGCACCTGCGAATGAAAAAGGCAGATACACTGGCGGCCCTCGATGTCTCCAAAAACAGCGCTAACTCCCGCCTGAGAATGACTGGGGTAAGCGAATGGGAGCTTTCGAGTAGGTCGGATGAAGTTTAATAGCTGGGAGACTTCCTATATAAGGTATGTTTTCGGAACACCATTCCCAATCGCCACCATTGATATTGATTTTGAATGTCTTCAGGTTGTGCCTATGGACGATGGGCACGATGCAGGCGGAAACTCACCCGTTGACCCCGATCAACCAATCAAACGGACACCCTACTCGTCCTCCTGTCTCATAACGCAAATGCGGGGAAGAACCCGAGTCCGAGCGGGCCAGCACCAAACCCGAGCAGCAGCCTAAGATTATGAGACCAGGAAAAGTAAGGATATTGTCGGCTTTGTGGAGTTCGCCGACAGCCTGGGATTGATAGGAAGGTTGAAAAACGGCTAGGCGTGATAAAACGTCTAGTAAACTTTAGAACGGCCGGGATATGACGTGCAAGGCAACCGAGGCAGGATATTGTTCTCTTGAAGGGATCGCGGTAACGACTTTACGTTGGTTTACACTTCAGATCGGCGAGGCTGACCGATGAGAAGCATGGGGATTAGATCACATCGCATGAGCCTGTGTCCACACCAATTGTGCAATTGAACATGAGGCGGACTGCGACGTCGACACTAAGTAGGGCCAGAGCTGTACTGACATACAACAGCCTTTGGATGTCAATGACGAAGAGTGTACACAGAGAGATCTGTCCGGGAGCAAGGCTGCTGGGAGTCGCATACCCTCAATGATTTGGAATGACGGGGGTTCCCGGAACAGCCACCGATGACATTGAGCTGGAAAAGAGAGCGAGCGCCAGGTCCAGTCCGAGAAACCACTGGCTGATGACGGCTGCTCCAGTGCAGAGAGGATGTCACATAGTGTCGCCTGTCCGAGAATGAAATCGTCCTTCATGCGTCGCGTGACAGGCAAGTACTGCGTCAATGAGCGTATATGACCCCCGTCTCGACGTTGCGTGTGTCAGCGAGACAGACGGAGCGAAGAACTCGGCATTGAAGACTGCCAAGTCACCATATGTCGGCGTAGCCGTCGACAACAACATCTCTTCCCCATTGTTGCGCCAGTGCGTTTTCCTTGCCTACCTCTACCACACGTTGACCCCCGATGTTCAAACCCTCGACGGCACCGCTCATTCGGGAGGCAAAGCCATCTGTCGAGTTTTGTTCGAGTCTTTTCGAGTCAAGTGGCAAGCTTGAACTTCGTTGGGTTAGACATTCACCGTGCCACTCCAGCTTACACATCTAGATCTGAATGTAAGTTATACGATTCCTTTATAAAAAGACCGATACGTATCCTTCGGTTGAACCCAAACCAAACCAGCGAAACGTGTAGGGGCACGAGTTGGGTCCGCGCGTAGAAAACGCAAACGCACGGAAAAGCAGGACCGCTGGACTCCGATAGAATACCTGTAGATCAATTGATGGGTACACTCGGCGAACGAAGATTCCGCATCGTTTGGTGCGACGCCAGCGCTGCCCGACTCTATGATCCGGACACCCAAATTCATCCATTCTGCCTGACGGAAAGAAGATCTTTGAGAGGCACTGTGACAACTGTAGCTTCGCAAAAAGGAGAAACTGAAATAGTAGAGTCTACGCGATATCGATGACCATGCAAAATTCAGGAAACGAGGCTTTAACCAAGGATCGTCTAGAAGACAAAGATCAATATACGTTTCAACGCTAGTCAAATCTGTACGATTAAACTTACATAAGGCCTCCGTGAGATCATCGATATCAGGGTCAACCCGTTCCTCGTCGGCCACGGCGTCGATCCCTGAGTACAGCACATCATGGCAGCGGAGCAGCAGCAGCCTCCACCTCCAGTGACGTCCGCATCCTCGCTCCCACCCGACACGATCGAATTTGCACACCGCATGTTCGACGCAGCTCGCACCGGAAACGAACCTCTCCTCCTCCAAGCCATCGACGCAGGCCTCCCCGTCAACCTCACCAATGCCCAAGGTACGTCCCCTCGTCCATCGCGACAACAGACCCGTGACGATGACGCCTACCCGGGCATCCTCCATCCCAAACGCGATCACGAACACGACGGCATCCATCAGGCAATACCCTCCTCATGCTTGCAGCCTACGCAGGCCACACATCCCTCACACACACCCTCCTCGAACGTCACGCAGACCCAAATCGCATCAACAACCGTGGTCAGTCCATCGTCGCAGGCGCCGTGTTCAAGGCGCACGATGAGATCGTGCGAGATCTCGTTGCTGCGGGTGCCGATCCTAGACTTGGAACGCCGACGGCGATCCAGACGGCGCACATGTTTGGACGCAAGGATTTGATGGAGGTGTTGGGTGCGAAAGAGGGGGATGTTGGTGGGGACGTGCCTACTCCTCCTAGTGCGCTCTCCCAGGACGCGAAGTCGTCATGATTACTGTTTGAATCGGACATTATACCTGTAGGGTGACCGAGATCTAAGCGGGGATAGCTGTCTTCATCCTACGTTTGTAACCTTTCGCAAAAGAGAAAGAAGAGACGGTCATTTGGCATCCATTCGTGAATCACGTCGCTAGTTCATACGTCTCGTAGTCCCGGGTCCAGACAAGTCTATATCGCACCCATCTCCTTGCCAAGTACCCTCAAACATTCCTTTGCCAACGCCCTCGCATCCACCTGCACCACCTTCCCATCACCCTCCGGCGCACCGATACGTCCTTTTGAAACCATCTCTCCACCTACCGACGGACTCGCCACTGAGACCCACGCAGCAGGCGTCTTTCGCGGAATCGACGCAATCTCACACAACACCGGGTAGAAATAGAACAAGTGCGCAACCGATGATCGTTTCACAACGTCTGCGATGAGCGCAGATGGGGGTAGACTTGGATCGATCGCTAGTCATCATCAGTGTCGGTCACCAATGAGCAAACAAGGGGGATACATACCAGGTGGCGATACGCTGTTCGTGGACGGCGCGTCAGAAAACGCAGCCCAGAGCGTTCCAGTCCACAGTCGCAGATCCAACAGCTTGCGCAACACGTACAACAATTCGTCTTCACGTACTCTATACAAATCCAATTCACCACCAGTGAACCTCCTCGTGAACTGTTGTGCTCACCTTGGGAAAGGCAAACTACCGCGAAGCGCCTCGTCCGCGATGTAGCCCACCATAGCCGTCTTACATCGATCCAGCAGCGACGGCAAGCACAACGCAGCCACCCTCCTCCTCGACGTCTCCTGGTCTACAATACGAGAGCGTTGTCAACAACCAAATGAAAAAACAAACACCAACACGCACCCTGTGTCACGTTGGAACAGATCAAAAACAGTAAATCGAAACACCAATACGAAAGGCGCTCCCTCGGAACGACCTCTTCCGTCGCCGTACTCCCCACACTCTCCAAATCAAGCTTTTCAAACTCTTCCCGCGAGTTGTGCGATGAGCCCATGCTGATCCAATCGCCACCAGGTGAGTTCGAACGCGGGGTATGAGTGGGGAACTTGTACAATTGGCTACCTTGATGAAGGATCTTGGCAAGCTGACCGACCAGGTAGTCTGGGACGCGTGGACCACCCAGGTGTGGAACGAGATCAATCTCGAGAGTACTGATCAGCGCAAGGTCAAAGTTTTCTTCTGACTCTTGCTCCTCCAAGCTAAACGTCTCCGCCAAAGAGCTGCGGTAAAGAATTAGGCCGAAAAACGAATTGACCTCACTGAATCACAACCACGTACCAATCCGCAAGAATACCGCCCCGGAAACCTTCGATAATCTGCCTCCAGATCGCTTCGACCCGTGTATCCGATATCGCTACCGAGCAATCTCAAAACCAGTCCAACAACACCCCCCAAAAAGAAAGACACACCTTCTCCGAGCCTCAGCAACGCACTCACACTTTCCGTCACGACACGTAAGAAACATGTTGTCCCTGTCTTCCACAACGGCACGTCCTTGCCAAACTTGGAAGGCGCCGGACACTCATACTTGAGCTTGATTGGAATCCCATACGCCTAGCACGATAGAAGCAAGGATGACCATCCAAACGGCGACGATGTGCGAGCGCACTTACAGAGAGAATAGCCTCTAGCGTCCCGTCTTCGTATATCTCGGCGTGGTCCTTGAACCGCACGTACAACTCGACGAGCGCCGGCATCGTCTTTTTCGATAGTCCAATGTAAGTGACCTGCTTGCGCGTGGACGTTGGCACGGGCGTGACGGGCGTCCCAGGGGCAGACCCGAGTGTAGGGGGCGTATGGAATCCCGCGAGGAAGGCGAGCGAGCTGAACTCGGCAAGGTCGCGCATGATCAACGATGGTACGCCGAACTCGGTGAGGTCGATGGCTTGGACAATGTCGATGACGGACGCCTGATGGTATCCCCGCGAGTTCCAAACAGGAATGAAACCACCGTTTGTTCACTCACCTGCACCGGGGGCAACGCGTCCACGTCTGGCCTGTAATCCGGAGAATGAGAGTATGTGAGCACGCCTACAACACACGTATGCGTCACCCACGAATCCAACACGTTACTGGCGACCACGACACACCTTTTAATATCTCCATGAGACGCGTCAACCGCACCAACGACCACTCCGTGCGCGTATGCTGCCAACTGACCCGCCGCGTCGTTCGAATGACATCCAGAAACGCCACTAGACTCTCCTGCGTAAACGCACGGTATGAACCGGCCACGTCACTGGCATGCCGTGACGACAAATGCGACGTGCCACCGCCTTGCAACACCGCACCCCCGATATCGTT